>OMLF01008719.1:0-11191 GCA_900302615.1 Holocentrus rufus | reverse complement strand
GGAAGGGAGGAAAGGCGATGAGTAAACAGTGGAGTTTTCTGATTAACAAAAAAACAAAAAAACTATTGAGTGTCAGCTTAAAGGCAGAGGTGGGATTGAATTTAAGAACCACTGCTTTTAGCGATGAGGGGGAAGGGGTAAAAAAACAATCCTGTGCCAGGTCTTTATCACCGGCAGGATAAAGTTCTTAGGAAGAGCAAGGTGAAACCTTAGGTGGGCTTCTAAGCACTTAAGTCAAAGCTATTGTGAGCGTCCATCCAGGAGGCCATGCTTTCACAGAGACGCAGGCCCAAATATTGGCTAAGGATGAAAAAAAAACATCAGTTATTCTTGGAAAACATGCACCAAGTTTTGTTCGTGAAAAAACAAGGTCTTTTCTTGTGCTGCAATTGATTTTGTCAGGGTTGGGTTACAGGACTGGATGCGTGTTCAACAATAATATATTCACAATACTGAATATACAACATATTTGATCTTATCAAAAACGGTCACTTTAGGGCCAACAAACCGTTCAAACACCAGTTTAAAATAAAACAGTTGCTATCAGCTGATCACACAATTGTTTTTTTATGATAAAATTTGATTGGTCTATAGTCTGAGAGTTTGCCACAGAATGTATTTATTGTTGACTGTGCATGCAGTCTGGCAGAGGTTACTGGAGTTGAAACAAGTTGGTTTTCAATATTACAGCTCTGTCAATTATTTTCCAATTCTTCGTACCTTAGAGCAACTGCAATGGTGCATCACATTTTTTAATCAAATATTACTTAGGGAGAGTAACTGCACTGTAATAAACAAACAATGCGAGTGTTATTTCTGCTTGTGTTGCGCTGCCAAAGCACATTAGCCCATGTGCCCATTGAAAAAAAAAACATTGCACAACTTGGGTCATCTTTGCCTTACTTCTGAATGTTTGCTTGCAGTGCTCACACTCGCGTGGTCTTGTTGGAAGCACTTTCCAGTCGTTTGTATTGGGGCTGCAGCACCACAACTAATCTGCGCTAAACCTCATTGCAGTTCTGAGCACGTTTTTATTGCATTCATCCATTTCATTCATTCATTTTCACTGCCCGCTTAATCATTTTCAGGGTCGGGGGGTTTTTTATTACCCTCACCTTCAGAGATCAATGTTATCAGTATCTGAAATGGCTAAACAGGGAAAAGACCATAGCATGTTTGTCTACTTGACCACAGTCCCCATCTCCCCAGGTACAACCCATAAGTCATCCAGTATTTATGGTGTCTGATTAACAAAAGAGCAATCTTTTTCAAGCCAGCCAGGAGCTGCACTGCAGCTCAACACTGTTCACACAGGTGAGGTCGGTGCTAATGTCAGTGCATTAGTCTCCCTTTTGTGGCCGAGAGCTGAAAATAGAAGAGGCGGAAAATAAAGTGTGTGTGGTCTAACTCATTGTTTTTCAAATTATGGATTTTGACCTGGTGTTATGTGGGTTGCAGGGAGAAAAAAAAGCCAACAAAAGGTTTACATAAGCCTGCTTATCTAAATGGAGGATACTGGATGTCAAGTAATGCTAATTAACAGGCGAACCTATTATCTCTGTCTGTGAATCGCTTCAAAAAACAACTAATTGGCCATGTGGCATTGAAATAAGTTGCAGTCACAAGCGGCCTGCATCCATTTCGTGTGAAGGCTGTCTTCTTCTTCAAGCAACAGTTTAATTAGATTGCAACAATAAATTTCAGATATGGTGTCATTCATGTAAACATGACTGATTGTTGTTCATATGCCTGCAGCAGATTTGCAGATCTGCCAGGTTCCAGGACTGCCAGGAATAATTTTATTAGATCTCACTATTATTGGAGACAGTGAGAAGTGTGTTTGGTTGTTGACAACAGTCTTTCCTTGGTTTATTTTACTGGAAATGAACACTTTCCTCTCCCTACTTGCCCTCTTAGCTCCTCACCTCTTCTCTCCCAAAAAATCACTCCATGTACAAAATTCTTGGGCAGGATCCAAAGCTTGGTGGGTAACTTGAGACCCCTCATGGTGGCTCCCATCATGAAAACTTTGGTAGCTCTTGGTCTTTCATGGACCGTTTGGTGGACACTTAGGATTTTGACTTCTTTCTGCCAAATGTACTCACCGCCTTCCACAAACAAAAACCTGCAACGCTCTCTGTCCTGAAGGAAAGGTTTTGTTTGCTCTGGCAGCTCGAACACGACAGCTCTTATCTTACAATCATCCAATACTCGAACAATGTGTTCCAGAAGAGATGAAAACAGGCCTTTATAGTGTCTCCTGTCCCACCTTTAAAACTACAAAAGCACCTAAATAGACATTGCTAAGTTGATGCTTTTGATATATTTTCCTTAACTTTTTGCACTTTTTTAATGCGCTAAAAATGATTTCAAAACGCACCCAACTGGGATTTCGCTTTGCTTTTACATCTATTCAAAGCACTCTATTTTATCTCACTCTAAAGGATATGTAGAAAGGAAAAGGAGAGGAAACGTGTGAATTCCAAATATCACTGCAAAGCGGTTTGTTCGTATTCCATGGCAAACTGAGGCAAGCAAAATGTATTTTATCCTCTGGTGTTTTGAGTTAGTGATTTTTTAATTTGTCTTAGCAATAGTTCATACACGCGTGTGTATTTTATGTGTAACTGTTCCTCCAACAAATTATTTCTTTATAATACTTTATTAAAGCTGGTGGATGAATTCCTAACATCTGTCCACGTATTGATTTTCAGTTTCAGCTGGGTCTGACTCCAACCACCATTTAGCATTTCTCCCAGCTTTTACACTGCCTCAAATACAGTAATGGCAACAGTACTGCCTGCGGGGGAGCGGTTTCATGTTATTGCACATAGTGTAATGAATAGTGAATACAGGGGAAGACTATATATGGAACTTACCAAGGGCACAAAGACTTTTTTATGCAATAATTCATGCCAGTCTGCCTAGTCTGGCAAGTCAAACTATTATCCAGAAGATGGGTGTACGTGTACCGGCATATAGCCCCAAACCATGCCAGCTTGCAGCTGTCACGCTGCAATGTGATTCCTCATGTCAAGCAAGCATCCAAATCAAACTGGAACACTGATTATCCCCCCACCACCACCCAAAAAAAAAACGCCTAAGCCCAGGGAGTGCGGTGGATTTAACGGTGAGTGACAAAGCAAAGCATCAATAAACTGGTGGATACATCCTTCATCACCTTTGATGCCGCCAGCAAACATAACAAGGCTCCGCTTCTACCTTTGCAGAGCAGGTGTGGAACGTCTTGGCTTTGGGACAAATGCAACTCCCCTCACCTCGTGTGTGTGTGTGTGTGTGTGTGTGTGTGTGTAGGTGTGCCATGGAACAGCAAAAGATACGAACACCCTCTTCTTACACTGAGTGTCATTGTTACAAGATACAAAAGGATGCTGGAGTGACTTGTTTTTTGATCTCAAGGAGCTATTCATCTTAAAGCAGCTGTTTGCATTCTTGTATTGTTTGTATCTTGCATCCGAATGGACACAAACAAACGACTGAAACTTAAAGATAGAAAGACAAAGGAGGAGAGCAAGAGAAAGCGAGAGACGCGGGATAAGATATACGCACACTCATGTTTAGCTACGGCACACAGTTACGGTGAAGGGACAAAGGTGTAAGCAGATTGCTTACCCACACTCATGCCTCATCCATGAAACCGTTTAAATGTTATGTGTGCGTTTAGGTATAAAATGCCACCATGATGATTTTCCCTGCATCTATCAAGCTGTCGGGCAGTTGGGGAAGCATTTGCATGTCTGAGGCCGCTCTGATATCTCAAATGTTAAGAGGGTAAGCGCTCGTTCAAGCGAGGAGTTGATTAACATGCATTAGCATAACAACACGTCCACTTGTCTCCACTCTGGAGCATAATGGGAAAGCTTGACATTGCTGTGATGGGTGTGATGGGTGGACAGCTCCCTGCTCGCAGAGCAAGGCATTTAATGTGAATGCCGTGTTTGTGATGACTGGTGCAAAATTACAGTGGCCCTGACGCCTTAGGGGGAGAAAATATGAGTGATTTCTGCAGCGCTGGTTACATTTACTGTGGGGCATTTTAAGATATGGTGCACAGTATTGAATTTAACTGTCACATTCACCCCACAGCATAAAAACATCCAGTCACATTGTCACCGCCGCAGCAGCACGTAATGAGATATGATTGAGCTCATCATCACACACGCGAAACCGCATGGTTTCACTTTTGTTGACCATGTGAAGCCGAAATATGCTCTAATTGCATTGTGGATGAATTAGTAATGGTTTGTTATGCGGGTGTTCTTAGAGACAAGTTTAAAGTTTATTCCACTGAAATGTGAAATGTCTACGGTAGTTTGAATTATAAATGAATTATAGTGGCCTGAAATGTGCAGAGGCTTTACGAGTACACAAATCACGTTGTTCAAATGAGACTCCGTTTATAAAGTAATAATCTGTGTCATTTTCCTAAAAATAGCCTAAACATCTGTTTTGCAGTTCTCTATCTCTGATTAATATTGCACAATAATGATGCGACCTAAAGCTAGTTCATGAAAGCTGATGCATTTTACATTTCTGATGGAATAAACAGAATAAAAACTGCTTATTTATTAAGAACAGCGAGAGCTGCCATGGCTGAACAGACAAAGAAAAGAGCGCCACCTACAGACACTCAAAATCAAAGGAAAATACAGAGCGTCACAGCACTGGACACACTGTTTGACTGACGGGTCATTTCTGGAAAAGTGCAGTGCAAAAACACAACAGTATCGAGTGCTTAGCAACAAAGATGGAGACAAAATTTTTAAAAGTTAAAACAGAAAGTATCTTGTCGTTATTTGCATTTTAAAGCCTTTGGCAAATTCATCTCATATATGTCCAAAATGAACTTCAGATATCACAAAAAATCAGAAATCTTCCAAAAATCTTTACCCAGGCCAGACCAAAAATCTTCGGTAAATAACCCCAAAATCTGGGCAATTATTGATCAGATATCAGCTCATTACAGTGACCCACCAAACATCGCTGCATGTGTGTGTTTATGTGTGTGTGTGGGAGAGAAAGATAGCACGAGGGACTGTGCTTGCCTGTGTATGGGTGCCTATCTGCATGAGTCATCAAAAGGGTTTCTGCCATGGCAGTGATCAAAGGCAGACTGCAGGCTGGCTAAAAATGGCAGCTTATTTGAGGGGAAAGCAGTGATCCTGCTGTCTGTTGACTCTGTGTGTGTCATCGCTGCACATAGGTAGGAGGAGATGTTTATGCTAGGCCCACACATTGTCTGTTACCAGGTATACATCACAGGCCTCACCAGCTCCGCTTGACACAACTCAGACCCTCTTCCACCTGGCATTAACATGAATCCTGGGTGATCGGACTATAACCGGATAGAGTAAAAACTGAAAATCCAGCGCCTGGCTACATAAAGCATTTTAATTTAAGATCCTTCCTTTACTCCCTTAAGATTTCCTAAGAAAACAGAGTTGCATAAATTTACCTCAAGCTGTCCTGGGAATACTTAAGATTCCATCCTTTTCTCCAAATGAATCTTTAAAATTGACTAGGCATTACACAGATATTGTTATTTAATTTTAAGTGTCTAGATATGTGTACTGTACTGGATCTACTGTTTCGTCTACAAAGTTACACTTGGAGCAATGACTTGGACCAAAAAAAAAAGACATCTTAGGTCTGTGTTATATTTTGGTTTTGTTTTTTGTCTGAGGAACTAATTTGAGAACTTGATGCTGCAACGCTCTTGGTCAACTTCCTAAATTTCTGAAAAACTGAACTGTCTGCCTAAGTGAAGTCCTTATAAGAAAAACAGGTTGAAATGCAAAAAATACTCACATCTGATCGCTCAAACTACCACCAGAAGTGGTCAGAAACGCATTTGGCCACAGTAACATTTAAGTAGAAATTAAGTGTTCAAATCTACAGATTGTGACTACATTAACAGAAATAAACTTCTGCATGTACATTCAACCACAAAGTGCACACAAGTCAACACTGCTTCGGGAAGCTGTGGTAAAGACTTCAAACTTGTGGATGGAAAACAGATGCAATTATTTAGAGAGGATGCAATGCGACGCCATAGAGAAAGAGCAATCGAATTTTACGGTGTATACTGGAGACCCTTTTCAAGACCAGATGTGATCCAGCTACATCGTATCTGGACCAAATCCGGATACGCAACATCTGTTAATACAAGGTGAACAGGGGGTCTCAGAGACCCATCTGGTCACATTGATATCAATCTGCTTTAGACACTAAAGCAACTGGAAAACAGGAGTGATACCAGCTGATTGTGTGAGGACACCCAGGTCAACAGCAAGATCATTGCATGATGCGTCCTGTTTCTCATGCGAGCTGCCAATCAGTTTGTGAACATGAAAGTGAAAATCTCAAACAGTCCCTGTAACAGACAAAATTTCACAGTTGTCTGTAATATTGTAAAGGGCTAACGGCCTAATTTCATGACGTGAGCCATGGCTCATTTCTCACAAGTCAAACCCATCCCCACGGCAATACGTATTTTTCAATCATAATTACGTTGAGTAATCGATTTTCAAGAACCGAGTTCACTACCTCATTCCTGCTTGCCTCTTAGGGGGGTGATAGTGACAGCATCAACAGTTTTCAATATGTGAGCATCTCAACAGGGAGACTGACTGTCACGAAGCACCATCTTAGACACAGAGAAAGTCTTAATGTTCTATGTGCTTTTAATCAATAAAGCCCAATTAGACATAGCCAAGAGAGAGGCATCTCAAGGAACTAATGAAATTCTCAGCCAAGCAAGACAACATCATTAGCACGAGTAAGAAACAGTGTTGTGCGCAATTAATAATAAGTGCTAATGTGTTCTGAGTTGCACTGTTATCCAGGCCTGTGTGCTTGGCTCTGGACTCAGTCGGCTCTCCATAATCATGTATAGCTTTAAAGCACAGCACAGACACTGGCTGGGTTGGTGGTTTAATCCCCACTAGGGCTATCCATGCTAAAGAATATGCCTTCAGGGTACTGTAGGGCATTATGGATAAAAGCATCCATCAAATGGCAACATTCTGTTATCTCAGGTCTAACACTGTTTCTAGTTGTAAGGAATAAAAGGCATCTTGAGACATGAGAGGCCTAATGTGGAATGTGAGAGCTGTGTATAGCAAGGCTACATTTTCTTCCACTCTTTGGTTCAATTTATGAAATGGGGGTGAACAGAGGAGAACAAAAACAGAGGACAGCAAAAAAGAAAAAAAAAACTTCACAGACTTCACTATCCAAACAAGTGAAAGATGTAGGAGCTTCAAGGAAAGGGATAAAAGGTCCAACTCCAGCTGAATCTCTAATGCTGGGGTTTGGGTGTTCTGAGCAGCGGAGTAGAAGAACATAAATAATGACCTTGTATGGCGGATTGCCGCAGAGGGCATCGTCTGGAAGACGGGAGGGCATTACAACTCCGGTCTCAGCCTTCGACCCCACCATCAACACAGAGGGGAAAATAACTGCTTCTCACTTCCTCCAGTCACACATAATAGTCCTCACCTGGCGGACACGAAGCCGAACAACGCCGCTTGCCAAATATAAAAATGAAAGCTGTAATCTTATTTCGGGGGGTGTAATTGAAAACAAGTCAGCGCGCCGGGGCCAGGAAGTGTAAGTGAGCAGATGGTAATTAGCTCCAGCGTGATCCATGGATCAGATTAAGGCCAGGCTCTAGCACATTAACGCTGTTTCAACTGGGAGAAACATTACAATCCTGCGGTTTACATTTTAATTTGAGTATTTCTGTCGAATGAAAAGGCTAACTGTGCGGCAACCGTCTCCCCTCCCCTCCAAAATAAATCCTCCTTTTAGCATTCTACTTTGAACAACTTATGATGATTTCGATGCATCGCCACTCCTACAAGACACAGTGTGGCATATTGATCAGATGTTTTAAAAGCACAGGTTCTGCAGGAGATGGTGAGATGAATTATTCTTACCAAGGTCAAGCAGCCAGCTTCTGGCACAGAAACACTTTCAATCTTGGCTGTCATGATGACTGCAAAATGCATGCAGGCAAATCAGATTTTAACAGCTGCAAGGCATCTGATTCTTTGCTCTAATCTGTAATCCCACTTTTCATTCAGGATTGTATGGTCTTTTTTTCTGTAAAGACCAGGATGTTTGAAGCTTTTCCTGTGAGAGGCGCTGGAATGAAAACACAGGGGATTTTGGCCAGCACGCAAAGGATGGGCGATGGATACGATGTCAGCACTTAAAGAGGACAGGCTTGTACCATCTGCAAGGTCCCTCACCCCAATGTAAAACTACACCTTTGGTGGCCTCTATCCAAGCTGTTGGGGTCAATGCCACTAATGGATTGGGTTGCTAGTACTTAGCAGATAATTTGTCTCCGGCATAAACGCCAATTGAGACACCATATGTACATCAATGCATCTGTCAATATGTGCCTGGAGGACCATCTGTATCAATCAGAGATAAAGCTGAAGGGAATACATTTAAGTCGCAGCAATAACAACTTTTATACCTCTGACCTCGTCTCAAATTACTTGCCTCATTTGTTATAACAGCTTATGTCGTATATTATACCACGGCCTGGGTAAAGAGTCTATTTTAATTGGCTGGGGGATGTTCATTATTTTTGTGTGATAGACAATATAACTGCACACCTAGCTCAAGTGCCTAATGACCATATTATATCACATCTACTGACTGTAACAATGCAGCAACAGTTTACAAGGGATTTTACTTCTCAAACAGAACCTTGTATCTTGTCAAACAGCTAACACCTAATCATTTATTAATAAAACTAAACCTTCTGTTGCAAGATCAAAGTGTAGCCATAGAAAATAACATTGCCGAGTACTTCTCAGCGGTGGTTCTTGGCCTCTATGGTACATCGTCCAGTAAAAATCATTAGACCGAACCATCCGTTCATTATTTAGCAGTATTACCTCTTACATAGACTTAAGTAGCGGCCTGATTGGTATTGCTTCCTGTCACAGTAAAGTGGAAGCCGTTAGCCAACTCAGCATTTCAGCGAGCAACACCCATGAATAATTCCTTGGACTTAATGTAATCGTCGGTATTGTCACGTTCCTGGAATGTTGGTATTGTGAACTTCTACATGTATAGATACTAACATCCTTCATGTTTTGGGGGGATTTTTTTTCTGCGAATATTTTCTAGATTAGATCTGCTACCATCTAATAGATCTCACTTTGGCCGATAAAGTTCAAAACACACATGTCAATACTCACTTAAATTTCACTAGGTAACATCACACACTGTAGTCTCTTCAGATTTGCTTGAAGTAGTTCATGTTCACATACTTTGATTGATCTAGCCAGGGTCACAGGAATACCACGTGAGTGCTTTTTATGGTTGTGCTTCTTTTTAAGCCATTTTTTGAGGGGGGTGAGGGGGCTGAAAAACCAGTGCCTCAAGACTTGTCCTAATCGCCACACACAGAGCCTCGAAATCCACTCAGGTTAATCATGGCTTTTGTTACGGTACAAAAATGTGTGTTGGAGGTTTGAACACAAATCAAGCAGCCTCAGATGTTCCTGAATGTTTTTAAAGCCATTAAATCCTCCACAGCTGAAAATATTTTTCTAAAGATGAGGTTGCAAGTTTTCACAAGCACAGGAAAGTCCTATTTGTAGTGATTTTTGTTCATTTTTGAAGAGATCAACAAAGTGCGAAGACAAGGTCCCGCATGATATTTTGCAAATCTCTGTTTCGCTGCCCCTGTTTCATAGAGGCTAAAACAACACGGCTTCAAAAGAAGACAGGGATGCAACCTTTGGTCAAACGCATCTAATAAACTTGTGCTTTCAAATTGCCAGGGTGTGGCAGCAGTTGAACTGTAAAACCTTCCCGCAGGCTATGTTAGGTTTGTTGAGCCCAGCCAAACCCCCCAATACTCTTCCTTCAGCTCTTCGCCCTTACTTGTCTCAAAGATTTTTTTATGACTTCAGAAAAAAAGAATTAAGAGTTAAGAGTTCCCTTTATTCCATTACAAGCAGCAATCCACCATCCACCAACTAGCTGCCATTAAACATGGCAACTGCTTGCTGGTTTGGGCACGTCTCGCCGGTAAAAATGGACAACAGCGGCTTTAAAACACCATCACTTCCACACGGCAGCTAAATGAAATATTAAGGCAAATATAACTTTATTGATTTAGTGTTGACAGGCGTATATCAAACATAGTAAAGCCTGTGAGTAAGTAAATCTAGGAGCTGAACAAAAGAGAGCACAGACAGTCTTGCAACACGCTTTATTTACCTTTGAGTTCGTTAAACCCGCTCTAGTGCTGCCATTACAGAGAAACCCACAAGGTTCCTTTTGGCAAGATAGCTCAAGTTTTCTGAGATGTGGGAAGCAAATAGAAAACTTTGGTAAAAGACACAGTGACTTCTAGTTGCCGTCTGGATTTGAAGAAGGCAGACAAAGCAAGCGGTTTGGTGATGGGGAGGTCATTACAGGCTTGGCGTGTCCAAGCGGATCCCTCCTGCTCTGTTTGGCACTGTCTAAATTACTACCTATGACCACCAGCACATCTTGAAACAGACAGGTTTTATTTAGGCAGACGTTTAGTGCATTCCTGCCTACCCTATCTATGTCTCACACAGTCTCGTATATACAGTTTTGCAAACAATGTCATACACCCCCTTAAAATGCTCCCCTGGATTTACAGGAGCAGGATTTACAGCACTGCCCTTCTCTATCCCGGCACTCTCTTAGTCCCACTGCCCCCACCAAATGCACCGTCCAAAGCTTCCTAGCAACCGTGCTAGTTATTGCAGACTTTAAATCTAACTGACCTGTGCATAGTCTTTTTATGGCAGAGTGTGAATAAATAAAAGGAGGGTTTTTGTCCCAAAAGTAGGGAGTAGGGGCTCTGAAGATTTGAGATGAGCATGTACAGTCCTATTCAAACATGCACAACCTTGGATGTCTCTCATTTCCTAGTGGTTGACTCCTGTGTGTGTGTGTGTGTGTGTGTGTGTGTGTGTGTGTGTGTGCGTGTGTGTGTGTGTGTGTGTGTGTGTGTCTCCACATCCTCCTCCCTGTCAGTCTGTGGTTTCAGACTTGGAGGTTTTTATCTGCAGGTTTAGATGGGACCGGATCCACTGAATCCTGCTGCCGCTCTCCAACCCAAATTATTATTTTGCAAACATAAAGCCAAAAACACTGCAGCCGG
>OMLF01008717.1:7217-25607 GCA_900302615.1 Holocentrus rufus | reverse complement strand
CAGTGCTGCCTGTCATCAAATGAGCAATTCAAGTAATGAAATCACATCTTGTGGCAAACAGACTAAGGTGAGGTTGGAGATGCTCTCTCCATACAAAATAGTATGGAGGGGGGAACTGTTGCATGAAAAGAAAAGCAGAGACTAATATTTTAATTAATATTTTACTATTCACAGGCTTCATTTATAACATAACGTAAGCACCAGGAGTGCAAAATAAACCTTACAAAAGTTTTATAATTATCTCAACTGCATACAAGACTGAAAGTAATATGTCATAATTCCTACATAAACATATAGGTAGAATACAGGATTGAGAACAAAATTTGTGTCAAAATGGAAAGATCTGAACATTTCCAAATCAAACAGTATTTAAGACAATGATCAATTGTGCTATATGAACAATGGCTTGAAAATAAAGTTGAAATCCAAAAGTCAGCATCTGTAAAGCCTGGACCCTCCATAGTCCTTTTAAACTCAACTGTTTAACTTACTTTTTCTAAGACTTGAAACTGTAGCTGCACACTAATACAATACAGTAACAAGGCGTTACTGTTACCAATGGTTTGTGTTCATTGTGTCAATATAGGGAAGGTATCCTCCGGATATCTCCGGAAACATCAATAACATAAAAGGGTTACTCTGTATAGTTTCCCCACCTTCTGTCCAAAGTACACTGGGATAGTGATATGTAGTTATCACGTAGTTTCCAGTCTTCTTTTTGCCTCACAGTTGGATTTACTGTGAAGTGTAGGCAGCTTGCTTGGGGCTCTTACTAGTGCTGCTCACAGGAAGTAGAGCTTGTCTGACAGCTGGATAGCCGGTTCTGCGTGCAGGTACTGGCCAGACAGGAAGGCCACTTTGTGGGCATACTTGCATGGTGCTGGAACACGAATGGTCCCGGGCCAGTTCCAGTACAAATGGCACATTTTGAAGGTCAGCCTGGTCCAGGAGGGGGGCAAGGTAACAGTGTTATAACTTAAGGCTTTTTGCCTCACTTCTAACTATATACAAATATTATAAAATCTATTTATAAAAAAGAAAAATATTTTGTGACCTTGTTATTGGCATTGTAACAAAATATAACAAATGTTTTGATTGCACTAGGATCAACACTTTCTCTAATAGGCATGCAAATTGGAGTTGGTGTGCGAGCTGCACTCTTTGTAATTGCTGATTTCCATAAGCCTTGCAACTACTGTGATGTGTGACAGTATTCCAAGTATGTAATCCTGTTAAGCCACTGTTTCTCATGACATACTCTGCACGATATTAAGAATGCTACAGTTTTTATTTATGACCATATAAAGAGACAGTAAACACTCTGGTAGTTGAGATTGTTCTGCATTCCACCTTCAAGAACTACATATACATTTGGCTAACTTAAACTCACCTCGACTTATATTCAAAATTAAAATGGAACTGTTGTAATATCCCCTTTCTCCTATCTTTTGTTATAAATTTGCCAGTGTTCATATTTGGTAACTGAAATTTCCACTTTGATTGACATGTTGCACTTTTCTATGCGTCAACACAAGTTGTTAGGAGGCCCTTCAAAAGAAATCTGCTTCAATCTTAAAACAATGAGCTAAAAGTAAAGTCTTAGGGATTTATCTCATGTATATACTGCAATTAACAGAGGACTCATTTGTGCATGGTCTCAAGTCACAGTCTACAGTTTGTCAAAAAAGCAACATTAATGTAGCTTTTTAAATACTTTTTTAAATTTAAGAATACTTTTTTACTTATTTTAAATTTATTGTGGCCAGCCTAAGGCACACCTGTGCAATAATCATGCTGTCTAATCAGCATCTTGATATGCCACACGTATGAGGTGGGATGGATTATCTAGGCAAAGGAGAAGTGCTCACTAGCACAGATTTAGACAGATTTGTGAACAATATTTGAGAGAAATAGGTCTTTTGTGTATGTAGAAAATGTTTTAGATCTTTGAGTTCAGCTCATGAAACATGGGAGCAAAAACAAAAGTGTTGCATTTATATTTTTGTTCAGTGTAGTTTTGAATAATTTGATCCAACATTCTCTCCATATGTCATGGAGAAAATGAGCAACATGTACTTATGTTAGCCAAACAGATTCTGAAATTTGTTTAAAAGACATATGGGTTGTCAGTGGCTCGACAGCAGATATATCTAGTAATTTGCATTACCTTTGCAAATGATCTGGTGTGAGGTTTGCCGTGTTGTACACAGAGATATAGTGTGTAGGAAGTCCACAGCCCTGGCGAATGGAATGTGCCATCAGATAGAAATCCACCCTGGGTTGAAAGATAGAGGCTGGATTAAAAAACAAGGCGTGAATTTGACGATACCAATCAGCCAAATACCAGCTAAGTCTGGATTTGACTGATAAATCTGCTTCTTTCAGCCTCTTCCAGACAGTGCAATTGAGTTTGAATACTTGGAAGCTACCAGCTGCCTTACACTTGGACTGACCAGTCTTTGTGAGTGAGGGTGTGATCCAATATAGTTCCTGGTGGTGGGGTGCCAAAGCGGTCTGCAGCCCAAGAATAGAGGGCAGTGCTGATGCGCTTCTGCACTACGATGAAGACCAGCTTGGGCTCATAGCTGGGGAAGGTCTGAAAGCATTTGAGCAGCTGCGGGATTTCATAGAGCTCTATCATCTTTAGTTGGCCGTCTGATACGCCATCCCGGTACACCACAATCTTTTCTGGTAAGTTGTGGTTCACCTGTACACAAGCACATGCACAAGTCATCATAAGGTGGGCAAGAAAAAGTGTGCAAAATATGTATGATCTAAATATAAATCATCTTGATACAGGGTAACTGAAGGTATCAGCAAATTAATTTCAATGTCTTTTAAAACTTTGATACCACTTTGCGTTTAACTGGTTCTATTTTTAAGCTAACTGTACACTGAATTAAACCAAGCAGATTTATTTTGTCAGACCTTCATCCAGTTGTTCAAATTGGTAAAACCTTAGTAGACTTCTTTCACAGCAGCCATTTTGACATGAAATTGTAGGTAAACCCAGGTGTTACTAATCACATTAATAAAGGTTCTGTTACAGAACCTTCATTAATATCATTACTTACACCTGGAGGAGGGCATACCCAATATTAAGCACCCTGCAGCTGCACGTCAGCAGAGGTCTCATTTCAGTTAGGAGCACGTTAATGTCTCTGATGTTCAGATGTCAAATCTAACAGGGCAGTATGGACACACAAGAATCCCACCAGCACCACAAAAACAATACATTCATGAAATCCCTTTGCCATACAGACAAAAAAACACTATTCATATAAAAAGTTGCTACAAAAATTTAAGACCCCTGTATACATGCACTCCTCAAAAATCAGGTTAGGATCCATGTAATTAAACAATTTGGATGAATAAATTTGATTAAGCGGATAACTTCAGAATGCAGAATGAAGTTGTTCCAGTATACCTGAATTCACTGTACAGTGTGTGTGTGTCCGTCTGCCTACACTGTACTGTTTTAGTGTTTTAGTAGACCTCACCATGACTAATTCTTGCACATTAAATGTAAACAGGGAATTAAGTGATTCTGATATACACACATAGTATGCATCACCATTTAATGGCATTATACGATTCATCATTCAAGGCTTTTAAGATGATGCCCTATTATTTGAGTTTTACACAAATAATAAATATAATAGAGAATTCTACTTGGTATTTTATCTAAGACAATGTTCTGGGAGGATCACAGAGTAGGAAGAAGTGGAGAAGGCCCTAGTTAACTTTCATCTTTGGCCAAAATGGTTAGATGTGGTTCAGTGGAGAGGGTTTGAACCACAAGACCATCTAAGCTGGCTACTTTACCTCATAGTACTTTTGCAGGGCTGCCAGCAGGCAAACCTGGAAGCCATTGATGAGCTCCTCAGTGGGTGTCTGGAAAGTGACTCGGGAGTACCACCGGGTCAGCGAGCTGGGGAAGAGAGATGCATTACAGATACATTTCTAAACAGAAGCTAATCAGCATTTCCTGTAAGAATATTACCACGATTGCATGAAAAAAATGGGAGATTAAAAGTAAAATTTTGTGTAATTTCATGTAAAAACACAAAGTCCTAATGTATAAATAATGATTTTCTGTTATGGGTCAATTATAGAGTCAAACTTCTGAGCATAGGGCAAAAGTGTGTAATTTGTTGGAGGTGTGGCCACTCAGTATCATCAGGGGGGCTTTTATGTTTCAACCTCCAAGTTGTGCCAACTGCAAAATGTGCCAACAAATTCTGATTCTGCTTGCCTGAAATAAGCAAAGAGTTTCAGTCCCAAAAATCTAGATCAGTGCATCCCTGGTTTACCATGATTAAATAATCACATGACAGACAACTTGACAATTTTTACAACAATTTTTACTTGCACCAGTGCAAACTAGTTGCAGCAATGGCTCACACTGAATCCCTCTGGTATGTACGCTATTTGTCTTGGTCCACAAGCTTGAAATGCACCAGCACGACTTGATTGCCTTGAAACTCATGTCCAGAGGCGACCAATGAGACCCACTGAGGTTGTGACGTCTGTTACATGTATGTATGGGGATGAAAAACTCAAATCTCAGTGGTGCAGTATATCATGTTCCCCAAGCTAAAAAATAATAGTTAATTACAGGACTCGTGGATCCATGCTGAAAGGAGTGTGCACTGGTGTGAGATAAAATTTGTATGTGTGCACAAAACCTTAGACTGCAAGTGGGACAAAAACTGGGCTCACCATGACACTATAAAATTACCCAAGCACCACTGCTACAGGAAGAGGAAACAATGACAGTTTACCTGTTGACGCTTGCAACAAAGCCCATGACTGATCGACTCTTCTTGCTGGTGTCATGGTGGACATCAACCCCAACCACCATCAGATGTTTCTATTGAAGAGAGGCAAAGGCTCATGATTTGCCCAAAGACAGAAGGAATATCTGTATATAATGCTGTTCCAAGAAAAGAACACTTTGGGATGCAAGTTTAATTTTTGCAATATTACTTCCCATTTTAATGAGTCTAATGCTTAACTTACAGCGTGGTGCCCTTGTGTGGTCATTAGATTAGATTCGATTTATTTGACAAAATTTTTTGAAAAATCACAATATACAGACTTCATATACAATTCTTAAAAATGATCGAGGATAAAAAATACGCAATAAAGCCTTAAGCCTATTTACAATACAAGATGGCAGAGATTGAATGGCAAAGTGTCAAGAAAGAATGACAAAACATACAGACACTAAAACATCAAAACATATATGCTACTATAATTTAACAACCATTTCTTGAGCTCTGATTTAAAATTCCTCACCTGGGTTTAGCTTAATTGAGACAGGCAGCTTAATCCATTGACTTGTGGCTGTACATAAAAATGTGTTTTGTTGTTTTTCACCAAATTAAAATGATTGGAAAGATAGGGAGGTGCAGATTTGTAAAGCTTGTAGAAAATACCCATCTTAATTTGCACCACCCTTTTATCCACAGGAAGATAAGAGTGGTGCAAATTAAGATGGACTGTCAAGATGGACAAATTAATAGACTGTCATTCCTACACGAAGGGAATGTTTGTTATCTAAGAGCCACCTCGCAATTTTTTGAACCTCTTTGTGAGATACTACTAATGCAGCACCATCAGCTTATAAAGATATATCACAAGAACAGGTCTAATTAAGGTCACTGATATATAATAAAAATAATGGTGGTCCTAAAACAATTCCCTGCAGGACATCACAATATATAATGTAATCGGTTATAGACTGAATAGTGTCCCATTGACATCAACCCTTTGAAATCTATCCGTAAAATAGGATTTAACCCATTTAATGGCCTCGACATTAAAACCCAGAGGTTTTAAATTTTCTCATCTCTGTCTTGCTTGAACACATAGTACTGCACGCTATGCCTACACCAACACATGCTTAATATGTCGTGTTTCAACTACAACTTTACTTTAACTACTTCTTTGTTCAAACATGTGTTCCTAACTTTCTTCATCAGTTTCTTTTCCATTATTGCAAATCAGATTGCAGAAGTCTTCGAAATTTCTTGCCAGGCCAAATTTTTTGTTGTCGTTTTTTAAAGTTGTTCTGCTACCCTTTCCTCTAATTGCTCCATCTTGAATGAGTTATACAGTTAACATCTAATTTGTGGGGTGTAAAGTGAGACAATACAGATTTAGAGCACAAACGGTGGCTCCCAAGTCCTGCGGGGTGTAATTAGTGATAACTTGGCCAAATAATGACAATCACATTGTTATAGCCTACATTCTGCAGAATCATTATTAAACGGGAAAACTTATTTCATATCTCATAGAGTTGCAATCATCACACCTGCCATTTGAAAAGCAAACCCATGAGGTGTTACATTTAAATTTTTTTCAAATTCATCATTTATTACAGACATCAAAGCTAAAATATGTACATTGCACTGCTATGAAGCAGTCACCAGACAAATGTTGGTTGGTCATAGGTGTTGGGTTTGTTTGCGGCTAGTAAAAGACTGAGATTTGATGGTTACTTTTTGCATACACCCACCACCTTATACTAAAGATAAAACGTTAGGTCAAGATTCCTGCCCTAGTAATAAAAAGTACTCACCAGAGGGACATTGACCGTCCACAGCTCTCCCCCGAGTTTACTGTTCATTTGCAGGAGGATCTTTTGGGCAATACTCCTCAATTTCTGCGGCTGTGAAATTGTCCGCACATTGATGGCCTACAATTATTAAAGTAAAAGTCAGTGTGGATTAACGAGCAGGAAATGGGAAAACTTGTATGTTAGGGGAAAATACTTTTAAAGCTGGAAATTATTCTGAAAACAGATTGTTCTTTCAGTCAGGTTCAATTAATAACTTGCTCTATCGGACAGCATCTCTGTTGCGATTGGCTCAAAGTTCTAAGTCTTGCCTTTTGGGTAGAAAGGACTGGACTGCACCTGGGGAGCACTCTGGCTTGTTGGCTCTAATAAACACAGCACTGCTCTGTCAGTTTGCTGTGGATACAGAGCAGCCAATGTTTGTTTTTGAGGATGATTTCTTTTTCCTTTTTTCAACTTTCACAAGGCATCATTGTGGAGTTAATTGTTTACGAGCAGCCAGTGGTTAGCGCTCACTTGGACAGCCTGCCCTTACAGGCTTGTCTTCCACTGTAATTTGGCTTATAGTGTGGTGAGGCTTGCCTCAATTGGCTTAAGCTCACTCACAGTGAGGACTCTCAGGATGCAGCGCAACTTCATCCTTTCTACCCCAGCAGCAGTAAAACAGTCTCTCCCTGTTTTTGATGACAATTATTCAAATATCAAAAAGATGTGGGATCACCCATATGATGCGTGGGTGTCATTGGGGCGCCCCAAGGTGGAACCCTCCATTGCAGCTTGTTTGCTGCAGATAACTGCTGCCAAACCATTAAGGCTGATTTATGGTTATAAGACATGTCTGATAACCAAAATGTCAGAAAAGGAAAAATGTGTCTTGTACCTGTCAAAAATGTGTAAGGTCACAGACGCCGTCACTAATTGTCTTACATTTTCAGTGGTTGGATGGACTGAGGAGTCTGTCCTTGCCATGCAAAGGGAAACAGCTGTATTACTGATTTTTTGGTCAAAGTGATTAAAAACATAATTAACTTGGTGATTAAAAAAATTGCTGCTTGTAAATGAGATTGAAGAGAGAGAAGCAGAACGGGTGAAGAAATATCTCACCAGGTATTTCTATAGTTTTGCAAACTCAGCTAGGGGTTGAGCTTTCAGCATTTTTCTCACTGGATTGTAGGGTAACTGCCTTGGCTTAGTGCTGTAAGGGCTTGGACACGCAAGTCTGTAAGCATTTTTTGGTACAGCTACAGTTTATTTGACTCCCATAAATGAGTTGTTGAACGAACCTGACTGAAAGAGAACAGCTGGATACCTTAGAACATTGGCTCTCTGAACAAAAAATGGAGTGAGACACAACTCTAAGGGCCGCTTCAACGCTAGCTCATCTTTTAGAGCTGTAGCGTTAGGGAGGAAAAGGAGGCCAGTGAGAGGTATTACAGTTTGAGGATGGGAGGGCACCCCAGATTCTGGCGAGTCCTTTCTGCCTAATAGGCGTGTATAAGGACTTTTAGCCAATTTCATCAGACAATCTGTCCCATAGAGTGAGTTGTGTCTCGGTCCTTTTCTGCTTCAGCGAAACAAGGTAACAAGGTAACCAACCAAATTCTCTGCCTCTTTCCCATTTACCTCAAGCTTAAAGTAAAATGGACTTGAACAAACATTTGGGCCAACATGAAAGCAAACCTGGGATGGAATGGGACTTTTAACACAGCAGAGCTTCTTGATGGCACTGTAGAGGTCGTCTCTGTTGCCGACCATGATGCACACTACCAGCTGCATGTTGGGCTGAAATCACAAAGAGAAAGTGAAAGAGAAATTTTGACAATCCTCTGGAAATCTTAGTGTACTGAGAATAAACTCATTCCTTTTTCAGTTCAATTTGTACAGTTACAGTTTTGTCCAGAGCACTTTTCTGCTGTCATACATCACTGGTGAGGTGAGTGTGGATACTCTTGATGTAGGTCTCAGTGCGATCGTCCCTCAACTCCACGCGAATGGGCCGCTCCAGTCGCAGTCCAATAGGCCCAGCCACCTTCTGAAAAGTGGAGACCAGTTCCTCAGCCTGCTCTGCACAGCGGCGTGGGTAGAAGATGGCCCAGACGTTCAAGGGAATCTGAAAGAAGGAAATGTCAAATAGGTAAAGAAACAAAACCTTAATCAATAGAAGGAGGTAACCCACAGGCCACCTGCCAATTCTAGATGAAGGCCACCGGCTCTGTTTGCGTGCTCTAGCTCTGTGGCAACCTTGCCATGTTAAAATAATGGCTGCCCAAACTAGAGTGAGCTCTGTCATAGTAAATAGGAGGTGAGGGTATGGGACTCCATGTGTGACTGAATGTCGTTTCAAGGTATGGTCATGATTGTGTATGGCTCATGTGTGGGATGTTTTTGTGAATGATAAACCGGCACTGGACATTTAAAGTGGCAGCTCGCCACAGCGTGCATTATTGAGCGTCACAAACTGTATTGCATTATTTTATATTAACGTGTTAAACTTTTCAAATTAATCATGTTTATGCGCTAATTTTGAGAGTTATTATAGTTACCGTAAATTTCCAAATAGGAGCCAAATTCCAATTTGCCGCAGGTTCCAATTATCCGCCGGGTGTATCAAAATATTTTTTATATTAACCGCCTGTTCCAAATAAACGCCGGGTCTATAATGTTTTTTACGGGTGCCAAAAAATAGTTCATGCCAATACCTAAACACAAGCAAATAACCGTTATACAAATTGGAAAGGATATGAACGTTGTCATTTAATTTTAGAGATGATGACATATGACGTTGAGCGAGCGCTTAGTATGTGGCGGTTATTTTCAAATCAAAACGGAACGAGTCATTCAGCAGACAGACAACAATCTTTTGACAGCGCTACCGGTAATGGCAACTCACAAGAAATATGATGTGAAATTCAAGTTAAACGTAGTCCAATATGCAGAGCAATTTTTATTATATTTGGTTAGCACTGGGTTGAATGGAGACAATATTATCATAATAATAATAATGGCAGGTTCCAAATAATCGCAGGTTCCTTATAATCGCCTGTTGAATTGAGTGATTTTGGCAAATAGTGGCCCGGGCTACTATTTGGAAATTTACGGTATGTGAAAATTTGGCCAATACTGCCTAGATCCATGACCAGCCTTCTTACTGGGTTTCGTGTTTGATGTTACATGGATTCATGTTGACACAACGGCCTGAGCCCCTACCTTTGCCACTCATTGAGGCTGAAAAAAAGGTGAATCACATCTTCATTTGCGCATGACCTTCCAACCAATTTTCGTGCAAATCTTAGTACTTGTAAGTTATCCTGCTGACAGACTAACAGACTGACATCTGTTGTTCCCTCAGTTTTTTATAGTCCTGTTTCAATTTCTTTATTTTTACTCGACATTGGTTATGACCGACGAAGCAGAGTTCCCTCAAATGCAGCGATATTTTCATCTCATTGCTTTTCAATCCCTAAAACTCCTGTTGAATCCTTTGATCAAATGACGATAAGAGGTCGGGTCTCCTCCTGATTTTTTTTCCCATTTGGTTTTGACAGCTAATGACAAGATGCCTCTACTCCAGTGTGAATCATGGTGACTACCTGCAAAAGTCTGTAACCAGACAGTGACAAGCAATGCAGCAGTCCTGTTGTTGGGTCCTGTTAGTCCCATGAGTTGAGCAGGGACCAAAACAATCTGGAACTGGATCTTTGGTAGATGGAAAATCCAAAGTTCCTGTTTTTATTGCTAAAGAGGTGCCAAAAGTTTTAGTACCGTTACAGTGAAAAAGGCCCTTAGTCTGTCCAGAGGACAAAAAAAGTATCAAGTTAAGTTAAGTTAAGAGAGAAAAGGGAGATGATCTTAGTAACTTAGTGTCATCTTAGCAGGTTCGTCGTCAGTAGTGCTGACAACAGAGATTGTTGCACTTTTGGTCTCTGAACTAATGATTTGAATCCCACATCACATAACAACGTTGCCATCTTTTCTTTGCCTGTCTCTCCTCCAACATGGCAGCACATAGCCATCAGTAACCACTCTACAAATAATTAGCCAATATTCAGTGGGAAAAATGATGGTTTCTTTTCACTCTTGTGCCCTAAAACACCTCAACAAGGAGTCACTTCTGCTTCACATTATGTGCACAGTTTGGTTTGTAGGCCTTTTCCCAGGAAATGTTTGGTACAATACATACAAAATGCAGCTTAGCAAGACCCCGACAGAATTCACTGGTGCAGAGGTGGATGAATTGGACTTGGAGCTTGAAGCTTAGTGATGTGTACGTTACCTTTGTGGATCAGAGACTCTCTTGTATCTCTTGCAGTGCCAGCAGACACTTTGTGCATTTAGACCGACCGTAGATCTGATCCTGACTATCACAGCAAGAAACCTTCTATTTTGGAAGAGCTATCCATCCAAAGGAAAGTGACATGACACCCTGTAAAATGCTTTACAAGCTAAAAATTTTATTTCGTAGCAGTGGGAGCATGTCCCGGAATTAAACGTTAATTTTTGTGTTCTTTGTGTAGCTTTTGTGCTCAAACACCACCAACATTAATTTAATGTTATTGGCCATCAGTTCAATTCAACTACATTATTTTGGGAAGAAGTGTTATTCTTTAATTCCTCAACTTACTTCAACATCAGTTCGTGATTTCCTACATTTCCCAGAATACCTTGTGACAACCTCCAGAGAACTGGGGCACGTTCAATCTGAAAACACTGTGTAACGTTTTTCTACGGTTTCCGGGTTGACATGGTGTGCAATGAGCTTTGAGGTACGTTGTCAGAGGTGTTACCCAATCATCTGCGACGTGCAGCTGCAACCCGCCGTGCGGCCGGATTTAAAAGGCTGCCATAGGTGCAACGCTTGGTAACACACAGTGTTCAACACGCCATCGTTCATTAAATAAATGTTCTGCCACATGTTGTCGGGACTGAACGCGACCCAGGTGTGACCTTTCTGCTTTCAGTCAAAAGTGGACGTGGGGATATAATAAATATGGCAAACGAGACCTCTAGTTTGTCTATAATTTTGAGATGTGAAACCACAAGTCTTGTGGCTGCAATGGATTGTGGTCTATTGAGTCTATTGTCAGTGGAGAAATTATATCTCTGCCTCTTCTACACTGGATTTCTCCCTTTGTAATTGTCTTCATCTACATTTGACCAGTTATCCAACAAAACAAACAACAAAATGGACAGAAATGTTTTTTTTTTAAGTGTTTCAGGGTGGATTTTTCTGGTGTGACAAGTTTATTTAGGGGGGAAGAACAAATAAAGGTGCTTGTTGAAGTCAAGGGTAAAAAACAAAGGCACTCCTCTGTTGTATGAAAATGAATAAGCCCTGATTTTCCAATGCAACCTCACAACCTTTCGGGATACAGAAGGTGTCTTCATCAGAAGTTTCACCTTGATTGCTTCACCTACGAGCTCTATCTCTGATGAAGGCTCCTGTGCAGAAAAACATGAAGGGTAGCCATAAAAAAACACAAAGGCTTTCTTACCTTTGGCACAGAACAGAAGATGGAGCTTCCTCTTTTCAAAAAACACACAATCATTGTGTTTACTTGCATCAGCTGTTAACAGTCTTCATGTTTGGTGTTATTGTACTGGATGTTTATGAGAGTGAAAGTGTTTCCTCATTTTTCCCACTGAGCCTCGCCTGCCTCACAAGTGGCTCTCTGCCATGGTTGATCTCTACTTGTCAGTTTTATTTGTTGAAATGCCCGGTTGTACTTTGTTCATTCTATTTCTCGTTACCCTGAAGCTGGCTACTGGCTCAGCATTTCCAGTAAAAACACACAAAAAAAAAAGAAAGAAAGAAAAAGAAAGAATGAAAAAAGGAAAACATTGGTGTGTGGTGTTGACTTTTTTTTCTTTTCTAGACTGATTTTGCCTTCAGTCACCTATCTGGTTTATGAGAAAATGGTATTTTTTACATAAATGGCAGTTAAAGTCAGAAATGCTGGGATATTTTGCCAAACTTTCTAAGTTATGATGCAATAAGAAGCTTTAACCATTTCAGGGCAGAAAAAAATCACATTTTGTGTGAGTCAAAAGTACGACAATACGAAAAATGCACATAGACTTTTATTTCACATTTGTAGATGGACAGATTAACCATCATAATTAACATTTGTTTAAATGAAATTGGTAAATTAGTTTATTAAGCTGCGGGATATCCATGCTTATTGTCCAGGTTTGATTATGTGACAAAACAGTGCATGAATGCAACACTGTTTAGCAGCCGACTTGGAAGTCCCAGATACCGGATTTTCCTACAAGCATGCGAATGCAACTGCTCTATTGGACATTGACTCAATTGTGTTCATAAACCAGTTTATAGGGAGTGGTATTTGGGTCCGCTTCTATCAGTGAGTAATGTGAGGATGCCAAGCAGCTTCTGGTGGAGGATTCTCAGCATAGAAAGCGTTGCATTTTTAATGTGAGCTATTCCCTTTGAAATGTTTAGGGTGAAAACTCTCCAGCTAATGCTTTCTACAAGTAATATCCCAGTTAAATTATGCAGCTCTCTCTTTCTGAGGCTCTCCACACTTGGAGACAAGGTGATAGACAGTGTCTGCATGGTACATCGCCAACTGAACTGTGCACTTCAGGCTGAGTGCGTCTAAAAACATCTCTTTTTTTCCAGGCACTTTATAAACCCATGTGCTGATGCAGGGAGGGACACAGAGAGGCTGTATTGGGTGTATCAGAGTAAGGTCAAGTGCACTCTTCTGGGGGGGAAGCCTGTGTGAATAGGACTGCGCTCATTGTTGATGTGAATGGAGTCATGGAGAGTGATCCAATGAGGAAGAGGGACAGCTCACAGCCTGCACGCAGGCAGCGGCGCTGGGGGCCAAATCAGTGCAGGCTGACGACTGATGGGACTGACAGCCTCCGCCGGAGTGTTTTCTCCACAGGCTGAAAGGCTCACGGAGGCAGAGTTGGGATCGGAGCAGCCTTTACTTGTGCACTTGTCTGTTTTCTGTCAGCTTCGCTTGGTGCAGAGGCCAAGCGAAGCAGAAGAATGAGAATCACTTTTGCTTGCCGAGTACAGGAATTTGTCCTTGCAGAGGAATATCAAGCACCAACGCAGCAGCTCGGAACACACAAATACACATGGCACAAGGACAACAGGATCTCACATAATAACATATACAAGGCCACATAGCAGGACAGGCAACAGACCACAGACCAGTAGACTGGTCTAGACCATAGGCTGCTTAGGTTTTAGAAAAGAGGATAACACTCCATGTGATCTTTTCCTTTTCATTCTAAAAGGAGGAGAACACAGTTCAAATGAGACTCTTTGAAGTGGTAAAATGAGAAATGACAAAATAAAGGTGACAAAGAAAATAAAGGCACATTCTGCTTCTTGTCTGCTGACTGACTGTTCACTGGGAATGGAAACATAATTTGTCAGTTTATGCTGAAACATTTTCTGCTGCTAAATCTGTTTTCGGGAATGGACGAGCTTTAAACTGTAGTACAGTTACAGTTGGCGTTTGTTTGACGTTTTTGTCCAAAGCGACGTACACATAAGATTTCAATACAACACAAGCAAGGTACTAGTCATCAGTAAAGTACATCAGTAAAAAAATACTTAAAGGAATACTCCATTTTGGACAAAATACCCTTTTTTTCCAGCTTATCCAGACTGAGACAAGATGTTCCATACCATTTTCACCTCTGCATGTCCATTGGTTCGGTTCCTATGGGTAGCATTTTGTGTTAGCTTAGCATAAACACTTGAAGTCTACAGGAGTCATTACCCTAGCTCAAACTGAAAAAATAAACCTTACAGCTATGAAGCTGTGTTATTTACACAGTATATCATGTGTGTAACACAGTAATGAAACATACATCTTCGAATTTTCTCTCTTTAAAACAAGAGTCATCTTAGGAGATGTTAGATGATTGGAACTATAACCACTGAAGGTCAGGCTTATAGTTCCTACCATCATACCATATCCATGATGCATTGTGTAAATAAGACAGCTTTGGAGTTGCTGTAAAGTTGTTTTTTTTCCACTTTGATGGAGCTAGGCTAATGACTTCTGTAGACTGTATGTATTCATACAGGAATTTACATTGTGTCTGTGACACAGGTTGTCAACCTTGAGCACTGACAAATAGATTCAAAGTGGTGAGATTAAAGCATACTTTAAAAAAAATACTCTTTTTTTAATCAGTTTCTAATAAATTAAATTATAGTGAAACTAAGCTATTCCTCATTTTGCAGATGACCCCTTGGAAGACCCTCCAGGACCCCTGCTGGTCCCTGGACCCCACTTTGAAAACCACTGGTCTATAGCACTAAGTGGTGAATTTACAGTGTCCTTATTGCACTTAATGGTATTTGTTTCTCCCATATTGACAATGCTTCAATCTTCCAATAGGAACGTGTGGTATTATTGTGCTTTATGATATATAGACATTTTTTATCACATATTGTAGGCCTAGCATCACAAAATTCCTAGGGGGGCTCATAGTTTCGTATGATATTCATCTAAAATTTATTGCACGATTATTCTTGGGGTTATTCGGCAAAGATAAAATGAAGCCAAAACCTGTAGTGTGCGGGCTGCGATCAAGTACAACAACTTGCTTACTAGAAATGTATGAATTCTATAAAATGAGGTCTCATAAGAACAACCTGGTGACTCTACCTGTGACTAATAATTTACAGTCCAAGAAATACACAGTGACAGCTTGTATATCTATAGCCGCAGCTTTGAAATCAACTAATAGGCTAATCCGTTTACGTTGGCTGAGTGCGTTAGCCCACACCACGGGCGATTTTTCAAATTAAATACGGGACAGTTTGGACAGGTCGAACCCAGGCGACTTGAAGCTCATTGATCAAAATGGATGTCATTCTTATTTTGACCGAACTGCCCCTGAAAAATCACATTGGACATTGCAAACGTCAGTGAAACCTCATTCCTGCTGTAATAGGACAGCAGCTTGTTGGAGGTTTATCCTTTGGAACCGCCCCTAACCAGCATAATCTCGACATTCTATTGGTGGAATCGTCATCCATCGACGGCCGTGAGAAACCGTTACTTTGTGATTGACCCAAACGACTGTCAATCACAAAGACAGCTCAAGACGATTGGCCAGTCTATCCGTTCGTCAACGGTCTATTGTCCGTGGATTGGTGCAGCAGCGCGGGCGGAATCTTCCATGGGCTCGCTCTTGGAGGCTCACGGAGAGCGAATGTCGTCATGAGCGGTGGGTAGGAATTAAAACATTGGTGTTTATATTACATTGTACTTCGTAAAACATTATATCTGTATTGAACGAAAACGCGTTGAACATTATGTGTTAAGAATAAGAATGTTTGAGGTTGACTCGGGGCATTATGCAAACAAAAAAAGCAATGCACTTCCGGAAAAGGGCTGCCTTTTTCTGTAACGTTATCAAAGAGAGTTTGACTTGCTAGCTACGCGTAAGCTAGCAAAATATGCTAGCTGTGTAGCTGCTCCTCACAGTGGCTTGTTTTTAGTTCCGTGCATCTCCACCACGCATTCTTTCCACAGTGAAATATAAAGATATATGAATGTTGCAGTTGAATTAGTATGTCCACATTTCGCAGTTTGGCAAAAGAAACTAAGCTGCATGGAGATCAAGTCTGCTAAAGCTAGCTGCTAACCACTTCAGCAGCCAGTTAGTGAGAAATATTAGCTAGCTAGCTAACGTTAGCTGGTTGTACTCAGGAAAGACTAGTAGCAAACCAACTATGTGTTTGATGGCGGCGCTATTTTCAGGCCGCGCTCAATATGGATTTTTTTCTATTCGTGCATTACTGGCAGGGCTTAAAGACACATTGGCCCATCTGGTCGCGGTCAGAGCTGAATCTCCTAAGCTGTGCAGTTATCAAAATGTAGAGGCTGTATGCATTTCAGTGCACTGTGACTTAATTGCAGCAGCTCTGCAAGCACACATCCACGTTGGTATTTCCAAAAATATATCTCAGCCAAGAGAACAGACAAGCGGCTGAGCAGACCGAGGAACCTCGTTGAAAGTTGACTGGCTTGACAGTGAAGTCTAAACATAGGAGGAAGCAGCTCTTGTTTTGTCTGCTACTCCGCAGACGCAACACAGAGTCCCAGTTCCCTTTTTGTTTTCTGTCAGTGTAAAGTTCACTGTTGCCAGTTGGGGCGGAAGAAATAAGCTGTTCAGTATGTGTAAAGAATCTTTGCTATTCAGACATTATCCCCCAAACAAGGAATATTTCTGTTCTGACTGATCCATTTTTGAGCAGATATATAAACTCTGTGTTTATCAGTAAAACCATGACATGAGCAACTAATGCACTTCCCCTACATTTAGGCTAAATCAGTTAATGTGTTTTTAAACATGTTTTTCTGCCACTGCATACCTGATTCCTATCATTAGGGCTCATGGCCAAATGCAACACTGGTTACTGACTGTGGCTGTCATTTGATTATGTGTCACCTGCTGTTTGACCCTATTCATCTGCTGCTGTTTGATTACAAGTACGGTCTGTTTGCCAGCCTTGAGCCAATGAAGCCAAATACTATGAATTCTGATATCTCAGTGTTTTGTCTACATTCACAAGCAGGGACAGATGTGGAATGAAATATAAAAACACCCCTGAGTGCTACTGCTTCATAAACTCACAGAATGAAATGGTACCTCTCTTAGGGATGTAGTGGTTGCAGTGGTTGGAGAGCAGATGCAGATCGCTTGTTTTTATTTCATAAGATTGTTTGCCTTTGGCGTACTTAAAAATGTGTCAGGGTTTTCTTTTTTGTTTAAACATGTTAAGGGTGTTTCTGTGAAGACAAGCTGGAAAAATGGAAAAATGGTTTAATGTGATAGGTCACACAGCATAAAATCCGTTATATACAGTTTATCATACCATTTACCCTTGGCAGTAGCAGCAGATAGAAGATGTAGTGTTGTCTGGTACTCAAAATTGGCTCTGCTCTTAGTGTTCTTATGTGGACTATGCCAGTGGAAATGCAGTATATTCTTCTCCTCATTACATTTGAATGCAAGTCCAACAGTGCATTTGTTTGCCTTGATCCTCCGATGTTTCCTCATGAAGGCTGTTTGCATGTAAACCTTCTCAGAACAGATAATAACAGAAGAGTCGGCTAACTTTGTGAAAAACAGCATCCTAGATTGCTTTCAGACCAGGATATTAGTTATTTGCCCTGTGTGCCTCCTGCAGAAAACAGACTCTGCACATACTTTTAAAAAGCATAACTCTTATTCTCGTTGAAGCTGCAGCATTTGAATATTCTACAGGCAATTTGTTCCCCTTCTGCTTAAAAATGGTCATTAGTGATATAATTAACATTCAATCATTATCTTAAGCAAGATTTTTCTTATTGGAGCACCAATGGACACAACTGAAACATCACTGAAAAAAAGAAGACAAATCAGCTGCTATGTATAAGTAGTAATTTAAAGCTTCATATTGACCAGTTAATCAGTAACTAAATGACATGTATCTGACAGTCCATTAGAGTGTCATATATAACAGAGACATAAATGCTGCATTAAAGAGCAAATTAATTAGAAAAATCTATTTTTTTCCCTCGGAATTGCTGTAACTCCTTAATACTTAAAGACCCACAATTTATATTAATGCCAACCATGTGTTATGTGAAGGCAAATGTTCCCATAAATATATGCTAATCAGTGAATTAAATACCTTATTTAAATACCCAATTAGCATAACAAGTTATGTTTAATATATTATGGTAATTATGTTATGTTATGACCTCTAGTTTGAATGTATTTTGCTAGAATTTGCTTTTTAGGGCTGTCCTGTGATGTCT
>OMLF01008688.1:23228-36179 GCA_900302615.1 Holocentrus rufus | reverse complement strand
TGCCCGCAAAAAAAAAAAAACAAAGACTTTTTTTTATGCACGTCAAGCACAAACGTGTACGTATGACAACATGACACGAAGCGGAAAAATACGATCGGTGTTGGGAGTAAATGCCCTGGAAATAGATTTATCAAATGCTGTGAAGAAAAGGCTCCTACTATAGTGTGTGTAGCCAGCAGCAGTGCTGTCAGAAGTGATAACTTACATTTGCAGTGGTCCTGCTGGTTGTGTGGGTGGCTGGGGCTGCTCCATGTCTTGCCGTGGCTGGCATGTGGGGGATGGCAGTAGTTGCTGCTTTGGTCCCAGTGATGATGGTTGCTCTTCTGCACTTTTACTGCAGCAATAAAGACGCAAATACATCCATTAAGTCAACCAGATCCACTCCTCTGTTATGCACTGTACTAAATTCTGCCCATGAAATTCTGCTTTCACTCCCGTGTCTAAATTTATACCACGCCACACTGTGCCTGAGGGATAATTCAGAGAAAAGTGATTGATATTTAATGTTTTCTTCATGGTACACTAGATTAAATCCCGTGGTTTAATGTATTTTGATGAGCATCTGGAAATCAGTTAGACACATGTAGCTGGAAAGAAGGGCCGGTAAACTGGATCTTACTCTTACTAGCAAGCTTCACAAAAACAGAGTGCAAACCGGCGATCATTTTTATAATTTCGTTTTCGAAGGCCCCGGGAGGTGCCGAGACGCGGTGAGTAAGTCGATGGCCGAGCATGGTGTTGTTGTCAGCGGGAATTGACGCTGGCTGTCCCCGGTGTGAGGAGAAAGCAAGATGACATGCGGGCTTGACCTTGATTGTGCGCAGCTGAGAGCCTGATTGCTGATGATGCAGGATGTCCGCGCCTGCATCTGATTGGCAGGGCGGTGTGGTCGAAATGTGGTGATAAGAAACCAGCTGATAAGACACACAACTTGGCTCAAACGTGCTTCTTAGCTTTTTTGTTGACTTTCCGGCTTCGGACCAAGCGAAAAGCGCAGATTGTTAATTCTGATGGGCATCATAATCCCTTATGTCACAGCCTGGAAAATACAGTAGATTTAGCAGAGAAAAATTAACCTATAGTACACACCTGAATAACATGCTTCCCGATACGGATTCTTGCAGCTAAATTTGTCGCAGAATGTTGCATGTGACAGTAATCCTTGGTGCTTCATTAGCAGGGGCCTAATCTCTGACAACTAGCTCACATGGATGGAGGATTTTCAGGAAACATGGATGACGACAGTGGGGCCTGGGATGTTTGCCATATTCAGGGCACCTGGTTAAATCCAAGCGTATGTAATCAGAATACATGCAGGAGAACCTCTGGCCCTTTTCTCTATCACACTCAATCAAAATCTGTAAAGCTCCGGCTCCGGCAGCTTATGTTAAGCTCACCTAGGGGGAAGCTCTCCAAGAAATGGTGTTTTCTATCCATACTGGTGGAAAGAAACATTAACTCCTAATCTCTCACTGGCCATATCAGTCTTATTAAATCCTCAGAGGAGATTAGACAAATTGCATCTTATAATCACGCCTTATCCTGGGGGGAATGGAAACTGTGAAAATATCATCTTATCATGGCGTCATAGCGTCTTATTCAAGGGATGAATCTTTATTGAATCCAATTTGACAGACAAGATAAATGCCTGTAATTTCGCAGTGAAGTGTTGACTGTGGCTCGCTTTGAACTGAGACACTGCATGTGGATATGGAGAAAATATATGAAGAGCGCAGGTTGCAATCCACTTCTGTTCCACAGTTCTTCATTAAGCTGAATGCAGACTGAAATGTATTCATTTGTATGTGTCCAGAATATTACCTTTGAAATTAATAGATAAAAATATATAGATATATATGAGGATAAAAAGACAGAAGGAAGCTGTATAAATGAAGCACTGCAGATTGCACAAAAAGACTGACAAACAGGGGGCAAAGCAATATTGAAGGAGACAGGATTCAGCCATCCCAGATAAGACTAAACTATACTATATTTCCAAGTGTCACGTTCTATGACTCTTTGCATGCTCACATGTTAAGGAGCCCCTCCAGCTGCTGACCCAGAAATAAGTCTGCAAAACATGGCACGAACATGATCTCAGCCAGAGAAAATGTTTGTGTGTGGCTTGTTGGTATGCATAAGAGGCCGAGTGTCTACCCAGGGGCAGAGGGATTGTAGCCTGCAGCACGCACACACACACACACACACAAGCTGATTCACAGCACATGGAAGAAGGCAGCTGGAAGGCAGCCAGGCTCTCTACAGCTGTAGGTAAAACAGCTAAGACCAATCACAATACATATGGTGAGGGCAAGATGCTGAAAAGCCAATCTGTCCACATTATCCATGACCTACACGGAAACCTGCTTCATTGTTTAACCCCTAGACCTCTCGTTTTCCCTTAAATTTCCCCTCAGGCAGCGTCAAAACATTTTTTCCCACACTGTATGACAGTGACACATACATATTCTGTATCTGCCGGCTGCAATGCTTCACTGAAGCTACATCACGATTATAATGAGTGAAATATTCAAAGCCTAGATGCCAATGTTTTATGGCTGCACCATTACATCAAATAGAAAATATCTGGACGTCTTGTGCATCATTTAATACACATTTCCATGTAATTTAGCAGGACGTATTTGGTATCTTTGGAAAGCTTGGGATCTCCACTAGAATTTAAAATAAAGTTCTGTGGGTTTGAACACAGCTCGGCCGTGCATCATGCATTTATAATGACAAACCCACCAATGGGACCTGCAGCGTGTATGAGATCACACTGTATTTCTGGTGTTTGCGTGCTATGTGTTTTTCCCCGTGTGTCACTTTCTTCCTCTGCAGCTACTTTTCCCCTCCCCGCTTTCCATTCCCACGTTTCTCCATTTCCCGTCACCCGCGGACAGACCTGTTTCCTGGGGCCTGATGGGAAGTCTGCTTTGACTGGCAGGGAGAATCTCCAGTTTGACAATGTCAGATGTGCTGGCCAGTAGCTGCGTGGCCTCCATCAGGGAGCAGTGCTCCGTGCTGGTCCCATCGATGGACAGGAGGATGTCGCCTATGTGCAAGGCTCCGCACCTGAGAGAGACGGAGACAGATGTGGCGTTTTATTTTGTGAAGAGGAAAAAAAAGTGAGTTACTGTCAGGGAAGTGTCTGAGGTTTGTCTCACCTTTCCACTACGCTCGCCGCCTTGATCTTGTCAATGATAATGACTTGTTTGCTCCTGTATATCGCCGTGGTGAGGCTAATCCCCAGACTGGCTGAGGGACTTTTCACTATCTCCACCAGCAGAGGGCCCGAGGCTTGCTGCACTGCCTCTGAAACACAACACACACACACACAGATACACACAGATTGAATATTAGAGGCAAGAAGTAGATTAACCAGATGCACCTTACTGATATCCTTTCTTATTTTCTGAACTAATGGAAAAAGATGATCTGCAGCGTGTGAGGGGATATTTTGATCAAATCTTGGACGAGGCAGAGCAGTGGAAAAGGTGGACTAGTTTCACTGTATTTGATTCTCCACATACACAGTGAAACCTGGTGTGTTTTGCCTTGAGTCTAACCCTCTTTCACAGGTTTGGGTGATTACTCCTTTTCACAACGGCACAGCATGAGAATGAGCACAGATGGCACAACAGCAGTGTTTCATCTGTTAGGAAAGTCTGTAACAGTACGGTTACTATATTTTACTTTTATTTATGTCAGAATGAATTAATCTGCGAGGATCCAATTGAGAAAACTGTTTTACAAAGACAATTAGAAGTGATACCAGTATGTAGACCAATCTACTTCACTTAACATTCGGCCGTGACAGCGGAGGAGAGCTTGTTGCGGCTGATGACATATGAGGCATCCTGTCCGCTGAAATATTTAGCATTGCCAAGGCGTAGGGTATGGCAGGACAGCTCAGACACACCAACTAATATCTGTCTGGCGCTCATGTCCAACCTTCCTCTGCTGGGGTCAAGTCTTAGAACAGAGCTCTTGGTTAACACTCAGAAAAAAGAAATCTCCATCTTAACAAGTCATTTAGTGTCATATTCAGTCTCAAAATCTTGCTTTTCTTAAAACAAATGAAAAAATCTGCCAGTGGAATGAGCTAATCCTACTTGTTTCCAATGCTGTTTCACTTGTTTCAGGATTGTTTTTTGGCTCTTGGCTCTTGCTTCCTGTTGAAACCAGGTAAGTATAATTAGATGGTTGAAATAGGCTGTCAGAAGAGGACATGATCTGTCTAAAGTGTAAACCAATGGGATCGGCCAGGGAGAGAAATTCTGTTTTATCTGATGGGATATCACTCAATAAATAAAAGAATCATTTAAAAAAATATTAAAATTGAATAAATCTGTTGGTTTTGGTGTCAAATGGGTGAATATTCTAGCATGGAGAATTAGCTAATACATGGAAGAAGTCATTTTTCATGTCATTGCGACTTTAAAACCCCGATGAGGATCGTGCGTCCCAATTCCGCGTTTTGTGGGCCAATATCAATCATCTCCCCTCTCACTGCTGATGGGTGCTGCGGGCCCAGGTGACTCCCCTGCTGGCGTCTCCAGCACCAACACTCATGCCCATCCACGCAGCCAAACCGCAGCCACATTATTTACCCTCAGAGCAACGCTGCCCTACCATGCCTCCACACATTCCCCGCGCGTGTGTGCTCACCCATGACGGAGACGTCATACTCAATCAGGAACAGAGCTTCCTGGCCGCTTTGCATCAGCATGGTCAAAGCGTCAGCATGCTTCTCCCTGTTTAAAGGCACCCCGTCTATGCTCAACACGCGGTCCCCGGCCTTCAGGGTGCCCTCTCTGGAGGAACAGAGAAGAGAAGAAGAGAGGAGGAGGTAAGTTACGGTAAATCATTAAACAGTTCCACATCAGTGTCTCGTTGCAGGTGAGATGAACAAGATAAACAGCCATAAATTCTTTGATGGTGAATATAGTTTGTGCCACGGCTGCACAAGTGTTTGGCTACACTGAGTAATTTCATGGGAAAAGTGCAACGCTGCATTAGCCTCAGGATGAGTGCTGTCTTTTCTGCATTTCCATACAGGTGCTTGAACACACTGATGTGAAAGAAAATGTGTTTCAACATTATTTACAAGCATTATTAAATGCAGACAAATGTTTTCACTGTGGATGAGAATAAGGCAATTAGCCAATTAATTATTCAATAGGCACTCTCATACACACACACACACACATACAGAACAGAGCATGCACACACGCATGCATGAATACATACAGTGACTCAAACAGGCTAACACACTCATTCATGCATATTTAGTGACCAAACATGAGTGCAAGAACACAGGTATGTGCGTGCAAACCCACCCACCCACAGACACACCCACACACACTCCCACCCACCCACACACACACACACACACACACACACAAACACACACACATACACCTACACACACACACACACACAATCTCATCTCATCCATTTCTTCACCTGTCAGCTGGACCCCCAGGTCTAACGTAGGTAACCACCAGAGGACGAGACCTGTGCCAGTCTTCATGAAAGCCTCCTGGAAAAAAAACACAAAAAACAGAGAGAAACAGCACATCAATTTTACTGTTTGAAAAGTGCAAAAATATGTAATCCAATATACCACGCCACTGTGGATGTCACCTACCTCTCATGACAAATCCAAAGCTGTTTCCCTCCTTGTGTAAGCACACCTCTATGGTCTTGGCTATGACACCTGAGGGGGTCTGGACTAAAAGCAGAGCAATAGTTGAGACTGAATCAGAAATGCAAGTTTATAGCACACAGAATGAAAGAGATAACACTCTGTTAAACATGACCACCACAGTGCTTCAGCCCCTCAAATAAGTTTAAATGGAGCATTGCTTGAGTTCTCTATTAAAAGAACACATTTAAAGCCTCATTAGGAAGATGCTTGAGGGAGGAGCCACAGACACAGCAGTTTTAACTGACAAAATATAAAAGGCCATTTTCATAGTCATAGAGAGCTTTAGTTGCATAGAGACAAGCTGCAAGGTGACTGCATTAAGTACAGCATAATAAAGAGGTGCAAGACAATTAGCTAAGGTTGCACAGGGTCAAAATGCTTTATATGCTTATATTATGCTTTGAAATTATGAAGGTAAGGTCAGCATTAAGACTGGGCTGCAGGGAGCCTGCTAGTTTGGGCTAAAGCAGGAGTCAGAATAAGGTCTCCAGGTCTGAAGCCAGTCTTTACCATCTGCAGCTCCAAACAAAGCCTTGTAAGGTGGCAACCTATTTTCTATCTGTGCTTATTAGAAAAAACACATTTTAATGAACACACTGCAATAAATAAATGAATAAATCTCCGTCTTAACAAGTCATTTAGTCTCATATTGAGTGTTAAAATCTTGTTTCTCTTCAAACAAGTGAAAATATCTTCCAGTGGGATGAGATAATCCCACTTGCTTCCAGGGCAGATTCATTTGTTTCAGGATTTTTTTTCAACAAGGCAGAATAAAGTGCATCAGAAAATGACACTTGATGCAAGAAAATCATGAATAAAAAGTGATTAGCATTGGAAACAGTTGGGATTATCTCATCCCACTGAATTTTTCACTTCTTTGAAGAAAAACAAGATATTAATACTGAATATGAGACTGACTTCAGACAAAGACTTTTTGCAGAAACACCGTCTACACATGGTTTATCTATGGAAAATACCCTGCAAAAACACACAGGTGGTACCTCCATCCTGCAGGGCTTTACATACCAAATGGGGGCAGCTCGTACTCCACCTCCAGCACGACTCGCTCCCCAATGTTCTTCAGCAGGCTGATAATCTCATCGTGGCGAAGCTTTGACAGGTTGATCCCGTTCACAGACTTGATATAGTCTCCAACATTCAGCTGGTCACTCCTGCACAGAGTGACAGATATTGTCTCAGACATTCAGGACCCTTCACACCAAGATGAAATCAGGTCTGTTCTGGTGTGAAACAGGCATCAAAACTCACATGGACTTACTTGTTGGGCCTTCTCTTGAATCTAGTGAATGTTTTTGTATCTTCTTTTAAATTCTATTTATAACATATTTTACAAAAAGACTTTTTTTAAATACCTTCATAGTGTGGGGATTTTCTGTTTTATTCTGTTATTCTTTTCCTTTACTTTATTTTTTCAATGTACGGTTTTACTGGTTTATTATTATTTTTATTATCACACAGGACCCTATAACCTTGTTGGAAAAAGCACTGTATAAAAAAACATTACTATTGACCTTCTTCACAGGGCAGCCATTTCGAACAAGCAATATGAGTTTTACAAGATGTGCCTGTCTTCCAGGTAGAATTTCCCACCCAGTGTTCAAAATGGCCACCATGTGAATACCTTCAATGGCCGTGTGTCTGCTACGCTAAGAGGATTGTAATATTTATACACATTATCTCTATTTTGTTTTATAGCAAAATGCATCTGTCTGTTGTATTCCTGCAATAAGTAACAAAACTACATGTGGTCTGTTTGTATCGTATGAAACATACAGAAAATGGCTGTAGGATGGTGAATGTGTTGGAGTGGGGTTGCTGAGAGGTTTTTCTCTGCGGACACTGAGTGATGATTGTACATGGTGTCTCACATATGACATTCTGAGTCAACATGCTGCTCATTGGGAAGCTAATTAAATAGATGTGCTGCCCTGCTGGCCCTCTCACCTTTGGGCTACTGCCAATCAGCGCTGACAGGGGACAGAGAGACGTCTTCACCAGCGAGGCCTTGACGGGCCTGTCTGTCATGCGGCCCGGTCTCATCGCAGAATCGCACTGTCTGTCTCTCTGTCTGCCTGGGCGTCTTTCCACTCAGTCAATTAGCTAACTGCTCCTTATGAATTCAGTTGTCGGAAGGCGAGCTGCTTGCTAGAATTAGCATACTGACTGTCAAGCGAAGATGTGTTTTGCCAAGACATTTCAGAGGGGTGGTGACATTGTAAGAAATTGTGAATTTGCGTGCATGTGTGTGTGTGCATGTGTGTGTATATTGAGAGAGGGGCTAGAGTCACGTGCTGCTTAGTCATCATGAAGCGTGAGCGTTCCACTACATTTTCTTTTCATGTGGCTGACGTTGGGGAAAATGAGATTAATTGAATCTTAATTAAACAATCTTGGATGAAACAAGCTCACAGAAAAAGGGTTGTATTAAATAATTACCACAATACAGCGAATTAAGCAGCAAATGACGAGAGCTGGTAGTTTTTTCGAAATCTTATCTCCAGCTCAGAAATGGGGGATTTACGCCCTCATATATAAATTGCAGGACACATCCTTATTCGTCCCCTCTTCGGTTTCTTAGGGGAGTCGCTCACGAAAAAAAAAAGGCCTGTTGGGGTATTATTCCCAGGGTCGGCATCACCCAGGAAGAAGCTGATCTAATGCAACGCCTATGATCCTGAGGTTAGGGTGAGCTGGTGTAGCTCGACAACTCTGTGCGCGCGCGTGTGAGAGCAGAATAACACGTCCAGACAGCTTGGTGTGGTTGCCAGATTTTAACTGCATCAGCGAGCAGAGATCTCACCTGGCAGCGAGTCCACCTGGCCGTAGGTTTGACACTCTGGGCTTGCCGTCCTTATCAGACCCTCCGGATATGGTGAGGCCGAGGCTGCTGCCTTCCCTCTTCATCAGGTCCACAGTGGTCACTCCTCGGTACTCCTCTGCTGACAGATACAGACGCAGGCACAGATCCACAGTCAGCATTAGCATCTGCTTGACAGATTCAGCCTGTCTGAGAGGCAACAAAACGCTCTCACACTTTTCGCCATCTTTCTGCGTCTCTGATTTTTCCCTAATTTTAATTTTCATTTCATTATTTCATTCTTGGTTTCTTTCTTGACTCACAAATTCTCTCCATCTCACACATTTTTTTTCTCACTCCACTTCTCACACTTTCCCTTATTTCTGTAAATCTCTGACTGCCAGTGGATCTTTTTGATGGACTGAGGAGGGAAAAGATGGGGTCAGCTCTATAATAACACACTAAATTCAGATAATGGAACAAAATTCAATGCATAAATTGAAAAAGAGACTCGCTGAAAAAAAAATATGGCAGAATCATCAGTTCATGAAATGAAATTCAAATGTATTCCTGGAGTGAATGAAGTTCAAAATGAGATTGACCTTAACTCTGATGGATAGCTGGCTGTGGTGCCATCACACATGGACTGTACTTGGTCTCATTCTGTCTCGTGGACGGGCCCACATTGTGCTGCGCTGTTAAATCATGCTAAGTGAAGTCCACCAAGGGAGACTAGTGTGGTTTAGTACCAATGACAGGTGTGCCACATAAGCAGTTTTTCATCTTATACAAGCATTTGTGAGATATTCGAAACGGTGAAGCTTCAAACAAAACACATAAGACACACGTGTCCTCGTGCGCACACAAATGCAGTCAGTACCTCAGTCAAAGTCATTATGGCTGTTCCTCTACATTATAAGGGCACTGGTGAATTGGGCCCAGTAGCATGAATCAGACAAAAAACAAAGAGGTAAAGTGTGGTTTGATCATATTATACCTGAAAGGCTGCGCCTCCGGGAGGAATGTGATTGGTCAGTTGCCCCAGAATCCTTGCCTCCCTTTGAGTACGGTCCTTCATCTGAGGAGACAGGAGGGACATACAGAGGCTGATTGAGGCGCTGTTAGGAAGCACTCTGACGGTATGTTTGGAATCTCTGCAGCAGAGGGCTAAATGTACAAGACCATCCCCTTCCACATTATGACAGCTGCCACCACTTTAATGCTCTGAACTACACCCCTGGTAATGTAGGCGTAACAGCACAAAGCCAACAGCCACATCCATCAGGCATTAGCTAACTGAAAGAGAACAATCAGCCTGAACTCAGGAACCTGGAAGGTCACTCCGCTTCGTTTCCAAGACAACCCTCTAAGAGGGTCAAGAGTTTAAAATAGCTCCTCCTCCATCTGAGGCAAAGACCCCGGAAAACCATTAATTTAACACAAGACTACGTTTGTGGCAAGCTTGATGTATGTGACTACTAAAGCATGGGAATGTTCCTGAAGGAACAGCATGTAGTTAATGGACTGTTTGGGCATGGAGAGAAAATCATCATTTTCATGTCATTTACAGCAGCTGCTACAGAAAACTAGGAAATGTTCAATCTGCTCTGCAGGGAAAATGTTTTCCCCCGCAGTGGGAGCCATTTCTGACACAGCACTGGGCTGGCCCTGGATTAGCACAGCCACTGCCTGGCCATCTGAACCTGAATGCAGCTACATACACATTTCAGCAGTCATAGTGATGAAGAATCTGACTTGGCACTTCTGTAATCCTGTCCGCTAGGGATTACCTTTTCAGCTGGCCAGCACAGTGATTGAACATCATATTACAAACTTAAAGAAGAGCTGTGCTAAGTCCTCTCTTTGAGAGGGAAGTAGGAATGTCACTGCCTTATGATATACACATAATCAAAGTCATCAAAATCTGAAGTCTTTACTGTTCAGGGTTCTGTAACAAATCATTTGATGCCACACAGTAGATATACTGGTTTGAAACTTGTTTACTGCTAAATAACTTTTCAAACACCCTCAGCTGTACATTGCCTGTCCTACAGCCCTGTGAGTAAATCCAAAGCCGGATCTACTTAATTACATTCGCTCTAGAATTCAGAATTGAGACCTGCAATCATAAATAACATCACAGACAGAAATACACAGACAGAAATACACAGAAATAACATCCTGGACATTAAATAAAATCTACAATTTTATAAATTTGGTATGCAAAATATAATTTCAAGACTGAATTGCCTTCCTCTTTTATCTGTCCTGATGTGAGAGGAGTGAAGTGGGGGAAGTGAGAGCTCAGAGGGCATCAAAGCCACTGCCTTGTCTCAGCCCACATCAGGTTGCCACATCTGTCTGGCTGAAGATGAGGACTTTAGACAATTGAGAGGAAAGGATCCTTTGTCAAACTCTCTGATCTGAAACCTTTCGGCAGGTCCTAGATACAAAGAATAAAAAAAAAAGAAAATTCAGTCTTTGCACATAGCTGGATACTTCAGACTGAACAGAAAATCTGAAAAGATAATTCAATCAAAAGTAATTGCATATTTTGCATATTTTGAAATGCAAGGATTTACAGAGTATGCATATGCATACTATGGTAATTCACAACCTTTCATACACATCCTTGCACAAATATCCTGTTCAACAGCTTTGAGGCACAAACACAAATACACGCACCCATGCACGCGCATGCACACACACAAACAAACACACACACACACACACACACATAGTGGGTGACACATCAAAGACACATAGGCTGGGCAAAAGCATCGTAATCACACAGCTTCCTGAGGGCCCTGACAGTCCAGCAGCTGTCATTGCAGTCAAAAGGCAACATTAGCTCTGGGTTACGCAGACCCAACGCACCGCACGTGACTGAGAACTACTGTACCATCAAGCTGTCCCCCAGCCATCCCCCTCCAGCTTAAAATAACCAACAGTGACCCTAACGGGGATAGTTAGGCTCGGGATTGATCTGATTAATAAACAGCCCCAAGAGTGGAAGAACTACTGTAAAAACACTGTTGGGTGTGCTGTCTTTGAAAAGGAAGTTTGAATCGGCTCAAGGATGAAGTTTGTCCAACTGAACCAAATACGCTGCACCTGAAGAGCCTTGAAGCATTGCACTGACTAAAATATAAATTTAAACACCTGCATAGATATCTGTTGGGTCAATTAACTCCTAATTTAAATCAGGGCACTGTATGCCATCCTTCTCATAACCAATCAGAATGTAGGTTAAATATGGGGGGCAGCACTGACAATGGCTATGAAATCATAATGCTATTTTCAGATGTAAAACTTTATTTATAAACTAGGTCCCAGCAGAGCCAGTTTACATTGCTATATCTGCCCCAATTACAAATGGCAGGATGGTATTCATAGCTGGTGCTCATGTCCATTGACATTTAAATCTGTTGTACTCTGTCACTGCCTCAATGTATGCGTTGTAACGCTTCCACTACGTTCTCCAAAATGTAAACATGAATCAACAAATTTATGCTCTCAGAAAATTACAGTTGGATTGGACAGGAGAGGTGAAGGTAATAACTCAGTCACAGTGGCTGCCCTTCAGGTTAACTGCACATTTAAGATAAACATGACGTGTTAGTTCTTGACATGTAGTAAAAGCTGCTCCATGTGCTGTTTAAAGCCACAGACAACCTCCTGCCTCGACTCATCTGCTGCTGCACACACACACACACACACACACACACACACACACACACACAACGAACGTCTTGACACCGTGCTGTAAAAAGAAGAGTTCCAGTCTTACCAATACTGTTCTTCGTGTCTCTCCTCAGACCACACAGCATGGCTGTAGTCTAGTCAGCGCATCCACCTTGGGGAAGTAACCTTGCTGATCGTTTGCTCCGGGTGGTGAGCTGAGGTTCCACCTGAGGAAAAAAGTGGGCGCTCTGAGAGAGCGAGGCTCACCCGCTTAGATAAAGCAGGATCACCCTCTTCGTTTCCTCATTCTTCAGCCTGAACTCCGGCATTCTCTTGACCTCCACTGACCGCAGAAACCAGTGAAGTCTCTCAGATCTAGATGGCAAATTCTGACCCTGTCTCCTCCTCAGTTTAAACTTCGTGACAAAGAAAAGCTGTTTGCTCACTGATATATTCCTGACCCTCAAAAAGAGCAAAATACCAAGCTGTGTTCTGGTTGGAGATACGCTCTCTCTACGAGATCCAAGGTAGAAACAGCCGTGACAAATGTCCTTTCCTTGCCATCTTGCTGTGGTTCCATTTTTGAGGTATTCTTACTAGTCGCTTGTCCTTTTCTGGAGGATTAATCATCCCCCCAGTTCACACACTCACATGAGCTCACACACAAACCTTCTCTCTCATACACAGCTACAGTGAGTGTGGTTGAGGAAAATCTCTCTCCCCTTCTCTCCCCCCA
>OMLF01008673.1:28494-53919 GCA_900302615.1 Holocentrus rufus | reverse complement strand
CTGCCCATCTTTATCCCGCTCCGTGCATCAAATCAAAGACTTTCCTAGCTCTCTGTCCTGTGTGGACACATGCCTGTCAGCAGCTCATCCAGGTTCAGGCTTTGTAGTCTGCTGCAGGAAAAGTCTTTGAGCGGGTTTCAGACAAGCCAAAGTGGGATGCAGGGGATGAGGGATACAGGGAAGTAAACAGGGGTGCAGATACATCAGGAGGACAGGCATGTGAAAATGCACATAGACTAATGAGATAAATGTTGCATGGAAACCGAGACTGTACAGAAAAGCAGGAACCAAGGTAATCCGCTATGTGAGAACACAGAACCAGAGATGCATTCATATGCAAGACGGTCGGGGACGGTCTGGTGGGAGAAAACAAGACTTTTAATCAACACACACAGTCGTGGCGTACCTGCTTCGTTTTTCTCTCCTCCCACTCGACTAAGCACTCTGCTTACCCTAGATCTCCACATCAAAGAGCCCTCATTACAGAAGCCATCACACATGCTCAGAGAGAGGGAGAGAAGAGAGGGAGAGAAGAGAGGGAGATGGAGGGGGGGAGGGAGAGGGTGAGCGGGAGCAGCCATACTTGTACCGCATACAGAAGTATCATTCAAAACAATTCAATTCCAGACGCATTTTGCCTCTCCTGACATGACCTTGGACAAGACCAGGCAGAAACACAAGAAAAAGTCTAGTGGTTGTCAGATAATGATGGGCAAAGAGAGAGATTCCCGAAGCAGTTTTATTTTAGTCAGGGAGGTCTGAGTGAAGGAGAGCTGGATGAATGTTAATGTATCAAGGAGTCCAAACAGTGTGGCGCTACGGCATAGAAATGAGGGTCTCGCTTTTGTTTTTGCTTCTGAAAGGACATCAACGGGAGCCCCCTCTTTTACCCTGCGCGGCCACCCAGGTGTGACGCTCCCGGCCGCGGCAGGAACATCGTGTCAGGTGGTGAGGTCAAGAGGCTCAGCGACTGGCGCTTGAGGTCAGACATACGTTTATTTACCCAGAGAGCTTTGCTGGGGCCAGGCAGGCGTCCGTCCAAGAATATCCACCGCAGTGACTTCCATGTCCGTCTGGCCCGCCAGGTGCTGACCAGACACAGCCTATTAGCAGCATAAAAGGAACTGCTTTCAGATGGGCTGCTTCTCTCATTCAAGGAACTGGACGCCATTCATTCACATTTTGGGCGTTTGGTTGAAATTCGTGCATGGATTGCCAAAAGGCCGTGGACTGGATTTTCCTTGGGGCCCACCTTGGACCACCAAGGGCCCCAAAAGATCCAAGAGATTACATGTAGAAAAATTTATAATTTCAAGAGTTACCAAGTAATCTATGACCTCCACTGACAGGCAGGAGGAACAACAGAAACCTCACATGACTCAGAGCACACCAACCAGCTCGCTGAAATGATGACTGATGTAGATAGAGGTCTAGATTTGACATATAGCACATGTCAATATTCAATTTGGTTCCATTTTTACATTTACATTAGCTAGATGCTACCTATATAGTTAGGCTAGCTAGTACCATGCAAACTATTGTGAAAATTTCCAAACGTTGTAACATGGTAATAACAACATGGCCGATCAAACTCAAATATGACATTAGCACTGGTAAAGACACTTTCTATAGCATTTCTATATTTGTCTAAATAGCATTTGTGTAGGACAGACTATAGAAATGCTGTTCATAGAAATCCCCTCTGATTTACTAAAGGTTAGCGGTGGCACTAATGGCACTGCATGCACACAACGTGACAATTGTAATTTATCAGCTGTGCACACATGAGCTCTGTTGGGAGCTCAAATAAAGGTGGACACCAGGGTACAAACTTTTAGCACCTTAGAGCTGATAAGTGTGTATTTTAAGGAGAGTCAGCGAGAGGAACTTCGCCTGAGAAACTTTGCATCTGATCTATTTAAGGAAAAACAGCTTATTTAAGCCTGGACTGTGCACAGTATTTACCATCAAGTGAAAGTATGTTTTAATGTAGGTGCAAAAATGGAAATCATTTTTTTAATCTAGCCGCAGCCTAGTTATACTGCTATGCTTGTTCTTCCAAAGTCAATTTGCGTTACACAACATAAAAGGCATTTTCCCCATTAATTAGAGGTAATGACCTGATTATATATATTTATATACCTTACACTCCAGGTTGTTGACACCTCTGCCAAATCCCATTTCCCCTGCTGAGCAGAGATAAAACAATGCCCACATTATAACCTGAAATGTGGTGGAGCGAACATTTGGAATCTGAAGTCATGGTTTTGCTGCTTCGACCGCAGGTGGAGTCATGCTGTGACTCCAGAGAGGCTCTGCCACATCACTGCTGTTTGCTTCATGCTGCACAATATATAAAACAGCCATTCACTCACCGTGGGATCCTGTGGAGAAACACAGAGAGAGGGATGAGGAGGACGGATGACCTCCTCTGGCCAGGTGAGGCAGGCGCCTCACAGCTTGAATGATTGCACCTGTTCTTTTTGAACACATGCAACTAGTCTGCACCCACCTCAGTATATCAGGAGCATCGTTTTTGTTCTGTTGACGTATAAGATTTTAATTTTCCTTAGTGAAAATTACATCCATGTGTGGAAGGATTCCTTTCCTCTAATTAAGACCATCATTTTTGAGACTACCTTCACTCCCAATTCAAAATATAGAGCCAATTGAGTCCTCAGAGTCAGAGGTTAGATGCTGAAAGTAACCTTGGGAATTTGATGCTCAGGGACGAGGACCATGTGGACTCTGTCAGTTGGAGAATTTCAGAAATCCAACTGAGTAACGAGAAGCCTCTTTTCCCACCTTCAACACAGCACTTTGTTTTCTCCAGATTTACCCACTGTCCTTCCTCATCCATCACTTCTTTGCATTTTCTTGTATTGTTCTCCTTTTTATTTGTTTGACAGCTGCTTATTGATACGATAGATATTTCCCCATCAAACCTCTATCAGTGTTTACAGAAGCATCCTGAGGCTCTGTGGACCCTGAGCCTCGCAGTGCAGTACAAACACAACTGGTAATATTGTTGGAGATGTTTTCCACACAATACTATTTCAAATAAAATACTGAATCTAAAAAAAAGTATAAATATTTTTTGATGACTCTCTTTCATTAAATGAAATACAGTCTAAATCATGCCACACAAAAACACCCATAAATTACAAGAAAATAGTCATGGCGTAATTATGTTCACTTTTCAATACACAACCTACGCATCAAAGCAAAACTAGTTGTGTTTTGTTTATTGGAACAGAAACATGTAAAAGTTCCCTGTTGCTCAGTGACTCACTGAGGCCGCATGGGATAAAGAGTAAGACTCAACATAACCATAAAACGTCTATTTATTTTGTTACTAAGGAAGTGTACAAGATGTATAATAAATCCAGTGCAGGAGGTGTGGAGATATCAAACATGGTGGCACTGGTTTTTACTGGAAGCTCAGTGGTATATGGGTCATTACTGTGACACAAACACAAGTCTTCTTTGTTGGTTGGACCCAGTGAAAACCCAATACAAAGAGAAATCCATGGAGGACAAAGGCGTGGAGTAATGGCATTCAAATTCAAGTATGAAAGGAGCAGAGAGAGAAAAACTGAGTAATTATCTGAAAAATTACAAAGCAGAGACGCATTTTAATTTCAAGCAGTGGGAAATTGAGTAATTATCAGAATAACTACAAAATAGGGACATGTTTTTAGTTTTATTATCAACAGGAACACACAGTCTTATCATTAAAGGGAGCTGGGGAGAGAGATTTCAATATTTCCAGGAAATGCAGACCAGGTTGTGAGTAAGCCTTTCAACAACTACCAATAAGATGGTCCTTAAGGCATGAGATGCAATAACTATGGAAATGAAGGGGTGAAATGGGAGCATTGTTTTGAAGTGGAGTAATTTTAGACAGTGGCATGTGTGAGTGAAAACACTGGTTTGATGAATAAAACTTTCTCACGACATCTGGAGTAATCGTTCCAGTAGCTCTTGTTTGACGTCATTGTCACAAATCTGTTCTTTGGACTTTGTTTTCTTTGTGGACTTTAGGTTATGGGCTTGTGTTTGGGGGTTTTAGTTCTGCTTCTGGTGTTCTGCTTGTGTTTCTTGTTTTGGTTTCCTGTCCTGCTCTGTGTGTCCCTCCTGGTTCCCTGTAGTTCTTCCCAGCCTGTGTTCCCCTGCTCACCTGCCCTGTGTTCATCTCATCAGTCCTGCCTTGTGTTCTTGCCTGTCACACCCTCGTTGTCTCTCTTGTCATCCAATCCCTGCCTTTCCCTCCTTTTCCCAGTGCCTTCCCACTCCAGGTGTATCTTGTTCTGTAATTAGTTCCTTGTGTATAAATACCTGTCGTTTCCTTTTGTTCTCTGTCAGTTCGTTTGTCTAAACTCCCCAGTGTTGTGTCAGTGCCCCTCGTGCCTTGTTCTTGTTTTTACTTGTTACTTTAAAGAGGCATAAATGTCCCTGTGCATTTCATTTTCTTAGCTGCTGTTATTAGACCGACAGGACTGATAGTTTAAATGTAGATGCTGTTATCAAGTGAAAGCATTGAATGTTAACATACAGTGAAAGTCTTGCAACCAACACAGTACACTGTGTCACAGCCTCATTTGTGCACGGGCAACCTTAGGAAACAGCAAATGGTATTGTGTCTTCTATCTGCTGTTCCTGCATTTCTTCTCAGTTGGTACTGTGGCAGCAGTTGCAGTCTGTTCCTCTCCAGCTTGTGTAGTGCAGGACTGGACATGTGGGAGCATTCTTTGCATTTTGCACCTTCTGGTGGCTGAAAAGTGAACTAACTGTTTCCCACCAGCAAGGAAGCCACAGTCATGCAAACACTTTGTGTCTGTGGTCCCATTACAGATTTCTACAATTCAAGATTACAATGCCCCTTTTTTTTGCACAATCATACACTATTTACAATGCCTGCACAGATCCAGATATACTATGCCACAATAGTCCATGCTCCACAGGCTCAGAATTGATTTCATGCATTTCCATCCATCTCAGTGTAAATAACTCCTGGTATGTAGTTCCAGTGAACCACAGGACTCATATGACTGCACCCTGATGGAGGTCCAGTGTGGGATTTTAGTTAAACTCACTGAGTTAATCTAGAGTGGATGGGAAAGTTTTTCAGGCCGCATGTTCGCTGGAAATCTTGAATGGCAAAGAGGGAACTCAAAATCAATCAAAATCAAAATTCAGAAATATAAACTCGACATATAACATTGATGATACTGGCAAGCTAACCATAGATAACTTAGAAAGACTACATGGCAATCTGTCCAGCTGGTGGAAAGAGAACCAGGTCCCATGATACAGGAACTACATCCCCTCTTATCTCTTTGCTCCTTTCACTGCATTTCAGTCTGATATTGAGGTTTAAGTAATGTTGGCATAGTTAAAATTTCAATTTGCTGAATAAACATAATGTAAAAATGCAGAAGTATTATATGTAGAGTGTTATTATAGTTTATTATTAATGAGTTCCTGTCACTACTGTAGTCTGTGTCCATAATTATCTCTCTTTTATTTTCTATCTGTAGTTTATTCTCTTGCCTTTATTTGCTTGTTTGATGTCTCATCATGTGTACACAGTGCACATGATGCACCATATATATTAAAGTCAGCTGAAGTTAAAACTGAATATTGGAGATCAGTAAACCTACAGTTGGGTATGTTTTCACCTATCACACCTGGTCTTTGGAGTCCTAAAGATGAAGGATGGCTGGTCTGGACACCTGAGTCCTGACCTCACTTTCAGGGTGACTTCATGAATGAATGTCTCTTAGTGAAGTTTGGATGCCAACAATCTCACTCTCCACTCTCACAATATTATTTTGTTTTGAACATTTAAACTACCAAACCAAACAGTTGTGGAAAAGGTTTGGGTGAGTGACCTTTGAAAAAGATTAACTTCTTGTCCACATTTAACTTCCTTATGAATTAAATCTCTGTTTCCCTTTTCTTCCCTTTTGCTTTAAAAGTTTCCTGCTGGTTCTCTGGTGGCCTGCAGTTCCACTGTATAATCATTTACTGCCCTTTTATTTATTGTGAAGCACTTAGTAACCTCAATTTATTGTACTACACAAATGATTGAATGATTGATTATTTGATTGATTGTGTAACCAGGTGAACTGTGTTCCTACACCAGCGCTATCAAAACAAAATTCCTGCACATTTATTACAGTACATTTATACATCATGGAATAGTAATGTTGTAATCAAGGCCCTAACCTGCACTCAGGTTACTAACCTTTTCTTTTTTTAAGCATGTATAAATCATTTCAATATATACTCATCAGTCACAGTATAATAGTATTAAGTCACAGGATTGTAGTCAATGTAAGTTAATGAAAGAAAATACTACTTTTGTTTATTGCTAACATATCTGGATGTTTAAAATACTTCAACAGGCTAACATTAGCCATATTATATATTCAGTCCACAGAGGACAGAGATGGGACGGCAGCTTAAGAGAAAAAGAGATAACAAAGAAAATCCCCCCTTTATCATCCGGTGTTCCTGTAAAAGATGTATGCTTCATATGTTTTTGGAAATATACAACACAGTTTGAGTTAATCATTCACCTGTTCTGTCTGAGGTGATAAACCAACACACTGATATGTAAGGCTACTTTAAAATGAATACTGTTATCAAATCATTGATGTCTCCTGGTGACAGGTCTCATGGGAATAATATAACTGAAGCTCAATTTAGTTGTTTAGGGAAATGCATTAATAATAATAATTTACAAACCAGAGCACAGTAACCGGTGGAGTTTGTGCAAAATGCTGCTGCTAAAAGTCTTCTTAGGAGTAAAACAAAAAAAGTGAACATCTTGCACTTGTCCTTATAGCTGTCATGCGGTCTTTTAGAAATTGTGTTTCACAAAATCTGCTCAGTGTTTCAGTGGAAAACCAATCAAGGCTGATACTGTACCACAGCCTGAGAAGTTCTCCTGTGAGTGCAGCTTGTGTCTCGGCTGTAAAATCAGGATTTCTCTGTTTAAGGCGGTAGGTGGTGACTGAGTGGACAAGAAAGCGTGAGCTGAAGTGGATCAAAGTCCTCTCAGTGACTGGAAACTTGAGGTTATCACAGTGTCACGGCAAACAAGCTCACCATTTTGGAAAACAGATCTGCAAAGTCATCATAGAAATCAACACGGCAATAACAAGCATCAGAGGTGGAAGTCATCAGTCCATTAGCTCAAACTCCTCACTGTGTCATTCATTCAAATCTTTACATTTTCCATAGCATTGCATTGAACCTCCACCTTTCCTTTCTCATCTTGGAGTTGTGAAGAAAATTCAAATTGAGAGCTGAGGCTTCATGCTGCATAAAAATGTCACTATTGCCCAGCCAAGTCTCAGTGAGATAGAAGACATTAAGGCAGTAGTTTTCAATTTCCTGAGGACTTGGCTGCTGTACATCTGTGGATGCAGATTGATAGTTAGCAAGTTACCACAGTTCCTGTGTAATGTGTTTGCATGCTGCATAGAATGCTGATTCAGTATAACAGCGATCATACAAATCTGTGATCAGGCACCAAGACTGTATCTGGATATGGTCTGTGTGTGTGTGTGTGTGTGTGTGTGTGCTCAACACACAGAGCCTGATGGAGTCACAGACATGATGATGAGAGCATGTCTGGGGGCTCCACATCTGTCATCTGTCAAGCTGCCTTCAATTAACCCCTCAACCACAGTGTTGGCTTTATTGGGAAAGCAGTCAGCCATGGGTCAAATGGTATTTCCAGACAATTGGTGGTGCTTGTTTCAACCTGCAGAGACTGTCATGGTGGAGGGTGTTTACTGTATCAGAACAGTTCAGATAGCAATGGGTAAGTTGTCAATTACAGAAGCATGCCCTAAATTGACCTTCAAATGCTCTTCTGCTTCCAACAGCACTCCATCAAGAAATACATTTTCTGTACACACACAAGGGAACGACACATTTCGCATCACTGTTCCTTCGGGTTTGCTCATCCTGGATTGTTGGGAAAAAGGTGACTGGGTCAGCATCTGACTCAGAAAGATAAGATGTGGTCTATAAAGCTTTTTAGAGTTTGCTAGCTCAAAATTATATGCATATGTTTGCATGTGGTAGAAAAGTTAACTGTAATTTTATGATTAGGGCAAAGAGCCAAATTGAGGAAAGTATAAGAAATTATCATTTATATGAAGTTTGGGGATAATAGAAGAGATGAGGTCAAATGAACAAGATAAAGGCTGGGGCTGGTTGAGAATAGAGCTATTTTAATTAATTAACATCTAACTGGCCAGTGTCAATGTGGTCAAGACCTCATAGGGTCTGGGTATCTTTGGATAATCCGTAATTCATATTTAATAATTAAAACAACAACAACAACAACAACAACAACAACAAAACTAAAAAACTTAAAAGTTTTTTTTTGTTTAAAAACCAAAAACGGAAAACACGTTTTTGTGTCAATTGGCTATTTAGGTTTTTGGCTATTTAGGTTCGTGTATGATCCTCCATCCAAAGCTCGGACCGCGTACGCTTTGACCGTTAGTTTTTTTCTTTTGAACCAAATACGGGGCCAAAATAAAAGCGGAACATGTTTCCGGTCGGCATCATTTTGTAGTGGGACCAACGTGGAAGTTTTGTTCAGTGGCATTTGGTTTGTTGGGCGCAAATCAGCTGCTGTTTTCTGTTGACAGTTTTATCACTGAGCGCCAAATGGCTCTCCCAGGCAAGTATTACATGTTTCTAATATATTTGTTATTCAAAAGTTCCTTCCGGTAACGGTAATTTGACCAGAATCTATTAGCCATCAAATGAACGTTAGCGTCGTTAGCCAAACAGTTGTTGTTAGCCTCACGTTAGCTTTGTTGGCAGATCACAGACCTTTTAGCTAGTCATCTAACATTATCCGTTTGATAGTGATAGCAGAAATACGCGAGCATTATGAAACACGGATTAACAGGACAATACATTTTTATAATATCATTGTATCATGAGTTTGGTGTCATGGTTTGCAGTCATATTGCTTGTTCACGTTACCTACGAAAAATGTCTCTTCAGGCATATCCGAAACATCAAACAAAGTCAAACTAACGTAACACTAAAAACACTAATGTTCACTTGTGCATCACAGGTCCCAATAAGGACAACATCCGAGCTGGGTGCAAGAAATGTGGCTATCGTAAGTGCTTGTTTTGACATATTACTTCCTATCAGTATTGACTGTAAGTTTAGAGAGGTATCTGTGTTTTGTTGGTCCTTGTTGCTGGTGTCTTTAAAAGGTGTGTTGGGATGGAAAAATAGAGTAAAGCTAGGATCTGCGTTTCTGCAAAATTTGTGAGAAGCTGTGATTTCGACTCTCACTTTTGCCACAGTTGGTTGCCTGTAATGCTTTTGATCTAGGAACAAAAGCTTATTCCACTCTTGTGCTCTTTGTAAGTTCCTCCTAATAAAGAATGTCAGCCGGTTATCTAGGATGGAAAAGTGCTGATGTTTCACTGCTTTGTCATACCTGTTCATCCATTGTCTTCTGCGCTGCTGTTTTCCCCAGCGGGCCACCTGACATTTGAGTGTCGAAACTTTGTCAGAGTCGACCCCCAGAAGGACATCGTTCTGGATGTGAGCAGCACCAGCACTGAGGAGAGCGAGGACGACTTACCTGAGGCTCTACGCAACGAGAAGCTGGGTCGCAGCAGCCAGCACGCTAGAGGTCAGAGAAGCAAGCATGAAATTACTCCAAACAACATAATTCAAGTTTTCTGAGGCCAGACAATTGCATTGTGATTCAAAAAGTGCAGTCAGAGTTATTTTAATTGCTCTGGGTACAATATTCTGCTTTCAGCAGGTTCCCATGATGATGATGAAGATGATGGTGGAAGAAAGAGACACAAACGGAGGAGCAGCAGAGGCAGAAAATCAAGAAAGAGGTAACTTACTGTTAGCCCTGTTTCAGTTCAAGACTTAACAAAGGTTGTAAGTTTACCAGCGGGAATCTCAACTCTGTGGGGTTGGTCACTGTGGCTGTGTATCTGGAAATCTTAATGTCTTTTGTCTTGTTTATTAGGATTGTATATCCCTTGTCATTCTGTAAAACACTTATAGACAAATGAGTGTTGTTAACACTCAGGCTTGACCAGATGTCACAAAAACAGAAGTGAAATTTTTGCTGCAAACAGCCTTCTTCTGACACTGTTTCAGATTGTGCAATGTTAAATCTGGAAGAGGGAACTGTTTAAATTTTTCCTTCATTTCATGATCATACAGGCTAATAATAGACTTCATCAAACTGCAATTGCAAAACATGTTTACAAACAGTTTCAGGTTTAACTATCAGAAATTCAAGTCAATATCATTGACTTTACTAAAAGCCCATTGTGTATAAAACTGTCCAGCTGCTATTTGTAATAGCAGATCTCTTTGACTAGAGGAAACTGCTCTGATACCAGCCTAATAGCACTCATGTTGCTTTCACCTGAAACTGCTCTCTTCTACTGGTTTATCATTCAGATTTCAACAATAAAGCTTTTAACCAAGTGCCATCATGCATCTGTGTGTGTTCGCCCCCTGGAGGCCCTCTTTTAGTTTGCAGAGAGAAAACACACTCGTCCGGCACATAACACCAGGATTTGAATAAGAAAAAAAGCTGGTCTGTTGCATTAAATAGTCTTAAAAGATCTTAAAAAGCATTAAATTTAACTCTCGATACCTAGAGACACTCTGTGTCGAGTCACACTGAACCCCCTGCCTGCTCTCTCAGTGTAAGTCGCTCTGGAAAAGGCTGTCAGGTAAACAACACAAATTTGTAAAAGGCGTCTGTGGTTTCAGCTGTGAAACAGTGGATCGTGCAATCAGCAGTGGGACTCCTGATTATTATTATTATTTTGTTTCAGTGTAAAACTATACTCACATAACACTATTGCATGATTCCAACTGAGTCTCCTTTGTATTTCCTAGATCTAGCTCATCGAGTGACGAAGAGACTGTAAAGAAGAGAAAGAAGCACAGCAGGTCCAACTCGTCAAGCGACGAAGAGGAGAGGAGAAGGAAGAAGAAGAAACTGAAAAGCCACAAGAAGAAGAGCAAAAAGCACAAAAAGGAGCATGGGAAGCATCACAAGAAGAAGCAGAAGAAGACGAAGCATGAGTCTTCCTCTGAGAGCTCCAGTGAGTCCTCAGACAGTGACTGAGAGAACCAGGAGGGTTCCTGCACAGGCGTGGAAGGTCTGGACAAACACGGAAAATTAATTACATTTGTGTTTATTACCCTCACCATTGGAATTTGGCTAACAGATCACCTCATCATGCATCATACACACACACATAAAGAAATTGCCCGTTGCTAAGAGGGAAGAAGTTTCATATAAACACAGAACACAGCAGTTTGGATGCAGCCACAGGAGGCAGCGTCATTACACTTCCAAATTGCAAAATCTAATTGCAGTGCGGTCAGACTCTCTGAATCAGTTCTGAAATGATACAAAGACCATGGAAATATGTGGAGATGTGTTGTTGCTTAGTCTGGATCCACTTATGAATGTTCATTTTATGTTATGCAAAAAAAAAATCTTCAGCTATGACACGTGGTTTCCAGTAATTTACAGTCACAATGTCCATCCACTGTTGGCATACATTACACTGAACCTCAGTGCAAGATCTTCAGATCCAATCTAGAAATAATTCTGTAACAAGCCTCGACCTCCCAGTGTGTCCCGGGCTTTTTGATGCTGTCCTGTTTCTTCTTCCTCTTCATTGCTTTAATGCTTCCCTCTGAAATTGTACTCTCACAGTAAACATTTTTAAAGCTCAGATCTGAATGCAGACTGGGCTCCAGCTGTCAGAGTGTATTGAGCCGGTCACACTGGAGACAACGAGCTGAGAGGCACATGGCTGATTTTTACTGCTGAGTGTTCACAGCAGAAGTAACTCAGGAAACAAGTCCATTCATTTATTTTGACCAATGAAATGTTGGCCAAAAAAATGAACTACAACAGTCAGATTTTTTTGGATCAGTGCAGAAAAAGCACTGACAAAAACCAACAGTCCAAAATGTTGTCATTGTTTTTGATTTAGCATAGAATTCCATAACGGTCTCTACTGTATACAATGAAAACTACAATCACATTAGCTGTCTTTAGACATTATGTTTGCTCAAGCTAATGCCCATGTCAGCATGTCAGGACAGTAACACAGTGAGGGTTTTGAACGCAGCACATCAGGTAATCAGAATACATTTATGCCACCTTTGACCCTGCCTGTTTGAAAACCAGCTGAACTATTGACGAGTTAATTTCCACAGTGTTGGAAAAGTGTTGCATTTTGGCAGAAAAAAAGAACATGCATCATTCTGTGTAAATCTATAGGATCTGGGCTGTGAAACTGTCTTGTAAATTAAGGACCTCTGAACTGGTAGTTCCCTATTCTACTTCAAAAAGCATCAGAATTTGTTTAAATGTTATGTTTTTTTTTCTGCCGTAATTCATTATTATGTGACCATAGGCGTCACTTAAGATAGTGGATCTTCCTCATTTTGGGGTGGAATTCTACATACAACTGTTTCATTTTTTTTTCTTTGAGCAAACAAAATTAGCATGTGGCTTCATGTCCCCTCAGTATTTCCACTTTATCTGAGATGTGCTGTTGTCTGTCATGATGTTTCTTTCTAAATGAGGCTTTTTTTATATAATAAAAATGTTACATTTTAATGAAGTGGCCTCAGACTGGTTTGTAAAATGATTGTAATAATGGCTTTGTTTTTTTATTAAGCCCAGAAATGGCATGTTCACTGCACTGATGACTTGGCTATGTGTTAAATTCCTGTAGAGGGCAGCAGAGCACCTCAAATGTGTGAAGTGCTTTAAAAGTCATGCAGGGGAGAATCAGTGTCACTACAAGTTGATATATCAAGTATTAAGGTATGAAAGTACAGTCTGGATATAAAGCTCTTTATGCTTTGGCCTTATGTTGAAATGAAGTCATTTATTTACATCAAGGATTTCTATGAAGTATTTTAACTAAAGAAGTGCTTCAGAGAATAAGAAAGGAAAAAGAATGAGCACATCACTATTTTAAGCTATGAGGCTTTGGTTTTATTCTGAAAGCTAACACACACACACTCACACACACAGAGAGAGAGAGAGACAGAGAGAGAGACAGAGAGAGAGAGGAGAATGCTGCATATTTGCAACATCATGGGTTCAAATCCAAAACCTGTCTGTTGTGGCATTTTATTTACTTCACATGTCAACCATTTCTGAAAAATTACATAGAATAGTTTTCCAAAAGGCATAAATGTGAATTAAATAAACGAGATAAGTTTGCAAACACATTCAGAGGAAACAGCAAACAGGTATGCAAAAAAAGGAAAAAATCAAAACAAGCACATTAAAGAGAATCTTGGAAAAGTGATTTTATGATACTTAATTAGCAGAAATGACTTGAAATAAACTGCCTTTAAACAAATTTATGATAATGAACACCCACAGCCCATAGACTTCCTGAAATCTGTACATTTATTCCACCTATCAAGAAGCTCATTACTCCATCTAGTGGTGAAGCTGTGAAGCTGCACAGACTGACATGAACACCCTCTACATGCTAAATGCTGCTGCTTCCTCCTCCTCCAGTCTCTGACACGCAGAGAGAAACAGAAACAGGAAGAGCGAGCCAGACAAACAGAGAGAGAGAGAGAGACTTGGAGGAGTGTTACAAAACCACTTGACAGTTGTTTGACTTGCCAAATAATCATGAAGAGACAGAAGTTGCTGAGTAACAACACTCTTTGGCTCGGCTCCTAAATGGCACAGTCAGCCGTGTCAAACATCAATCTCACTTAGTGCACTAAATGTGTTTGGGGGAATTTAATCAACAGAGGAAGGCTCATGTATCATGTTTTCACAGGGAGATCGAATCCATTTACACACACATAAACACACACATACAGGCAGGCGCATACACACATTCATGTATGCATCCTTTTTCATGCAAAGTTAAAGATCTGCTGAACTGGGTGCATGCACACACACATGCAGGACCACCGTGCACAAATATACACACACAACACACACACTTCATACACGTTCTCATTCACACCCTGCAGACACACTGGAGCCCACACAGTTTGCTTGCAGAGCAGTGAGGATGCAACTCTCTCCATGTGCAACATGGTGACTAACGCTGCAACATACCATTTAGAGATTTTAGCTTCAGTGACTCCTGAAGGACCATGCCCGTCCTATTTTGACTTGTTAACAGTTGTTATCCTATGCATACTGCAAGTGTCTACAGAATATACTTTGGTAGCTTAGAAGTCAGGGCTAACTTTATCCTAATTACATCATAAGCATACAGTTTCATTTGCACCCCAACCTCGTACATCAACGCTCCTTTCCATTTTTGGCATGCTGGCACCACAACCACCTCCACATCCTGCACTGATGACGTATTTTACTGTTATGTCCTTGTGGGGACGCATCAGGACGAACTGGTGTTTACGCTGCAAATGGTATGTGGTCAAATGTGTCCCAGTTCACCCCGGCAGGTGGTTTGAGCGATCGGACCACAACGCGTCTCTGTTGTCGTTTGGTTTTATTTATCGCTGTTCACTTTTGAAACCAAATGTAAACAGGATGTTTGTTCTCACAGCTCACTGAACAAGGCCAGATGAACTGTTACACTATTCAATTAGTGTGTCGGCTCTGGGCTTGTGATGCTTTCAGATTTCATATCGTTTAGAGTTTAATTGATGGTTTTGTTTTTACTGTGTGGAGGGAGACTGAAGGCAAACTTCCAGCCTTGGCTGGACAGTGAAGCTGTATTCATTCTATTCTAAACTAATTCAAAGCTGAATTGAATCCAGAGGACCCGCACAAACACACACACACACACACACACACACACACACACACACAAGCTTTCCTGCTGGAGCATGTTGGAGAAACGCCACAAAGCTCCACACAGGCACATCAGCCTGTAGCATCACACTGATACCCAGCAGTGTGTGAGGCAGAGCGGCTCAGTGGGGCTGACAGGGTGCAGAGGGAGGAGCCTCCCAACCGGGAGGCCGAGGCTGAGTCACCCCCTCTGGGACGCCTGTTGGTCGTGGCCTGAGCAGGCGGCTGCAGGCCGGGGCGCCGCACCGGCCCGAGGGCAGGCGGGAGAAGCCGTATGAGCTGTCAACTTAATTATCACTCACGCTCCATCAGCTTCGCGCTGACAATGTCACTCCCCACCGAGCTGGGAGAAACTGCAAAATGAGCCAAAAGGGCCCCGTTTGGAGCCGACAGAGCTTTGGCGTTAAAAACCAGGGACTTTTAGAAGCCCTTGTGCTTTGTTCGATGTGGGCTGTGTGACAGGTGTTTATAATAGCACCATTAATTTCACTTTGCCCTGGAGGGGGTTATCTTATGAACATCTGCAACATCCTGACAGCTACACGCACGGCTGCTGATGAGAGCCCCGCAGTATGACAATGCACATCTCGCTCCTTACCTTTAGAGGTCCAGAGGGCGGATTTGTCAAATTTGTCAAAAAACTGCCGCTGACTGAACTGAACGAAGACAGTCAGGTAGTCCAGAGTGGCTGGGACTGGGAACGCGTGGTCTCTGATTCCACTGGGGTTAGCTGAGGAGACGGATTTCATCGTTCATGAAAGCTTTTACATTCACTGCTCTGTCAGTGTCTTTCCTGGGGAAAATCCTCTGACACACTAAAGTGATGTGATTTATGTTTCTGAAGAAGATCTGGGTAGTGAGCATGAGCAGTGACAGCCGCCGTGGCTGGACAGACAAAGAAAGGAGCACCACCAAGACTCAAGCTTCAAAATCCAAGGAAAACGATGTGACAATATTGACCATATTGTTTGACTGACAAGTGATCTCTGGAAAAAAAACAGCAATAACGGCTTCACACCAAAGACATTGCTAAAATAATGACTGAATCAAGTTGAATCCAGTCGAAAGGTAAATGTCCTTTATAAAGTACAAATCAAAATCTAATTACAGTTATCATTCATAAATATCACAGTAATATTGTGAGCGCATTATTCTAGACATTAATGTACATTTTGATACATTTCAGTGGGTCCATTGTAAAGTGTAAACAGAAAAAAACTTGGAAAGTAGAAAACTTCATAATTGCCCAGATGGTAAGAGGACAACTAGATACAGAAGAGGAAATGAAGTCGGAAGAGTGCTTCCATGTGCAGCCACACTGAGAAAACCATATGCTGTTTGCATAAGACAACAGATAGGTTTGCCTGTTTGTACCAGCTCATTGGCTTTTATTGAGCCTGTTGGGCTGCATAGGTAAGCGGAGAGAAAATGGGACTCCGTCGAGCCATTTAAATGAAAATGAGATGGTCAAAGTCATCCTTTAGAGAGTTTAGCGGCGGAGGAGCGGCGATTCAGCCTCCGTGCGCCCATTACCGGTCCATGAGGCATGTCAATTCATCTCCAAAGTTGGCGAAAACAGCGTTGCCAGAGAATGCAGCAAAGCATAATGGCTAATCAGAATGGCTATACCATAAGGGTAAATGATCTCTTATTAGCAGCAGGTATATTTTTTTGCCTTTCTATCGGTTTATCTGTATCATTATCTCAGTCTTCAGTCTGCAGCATGGTGGCCTCTGTAACTGAAAAATGCCCATTTTTAAAGTTCTGTTCACCCAAGCTTTTGAGGACAAGCTCTTTTTAAACAACTCCCTGCTTCACACACTCACACTTATCCAGTCTGGGAGCTGCCCAGTGCAACCACAGTCTTCTGGTCTTGGCCGGTGCACAGCTCCACTGGCGCTACCGAGGGTTAAATGCTTTGCTCAAAGGCACTTGTTGATGCAGGGTAAAGCTTTAATAATGTCATTGCCCCAGCTGCATGCTCCCCAGTCGGTCCAGGGATTCAAACCTGCAACCTTTTTGATCACAAGCCTGCTTCTCTAACCTTTAGGCCACCACCTCTACACAGCAAAGCATAATATCTTCCCAGAAATAAAATGAAAATCCCTTATGCTGCACTTTGGTGGGAACAACCCAAGCTGAGAGATGGCGCCGGTTTTGCGTCTGTAACCACTGTTGAAATATTATTTCAGAGGCAAGCCATCCCCGCATCTTGGAGCCCGGTGAACAGAGTGCTTGAAAAATGCATTAGGGCCAAGGGGCAAGCTGGAGGCTATACATTTGCTACCAATTTAGTTCCTGCATCTTAGATTTCGTCCCTCTCTTCCTCTCCTGGCCCTGAAACGAGGCCTAACGTAGCAAATGACCTCTAGGATAAATAGACAGCAGGCTACATGACCCCAGCCATCAAAAACGGAGGCTGTAATAAATACTACATAGCTTTACAGGAAGTGTGTTCGACATTCTCCCAAAACCTGCAGGGAAAGAAAACGAGGGGGCGAACGGGGTGAGTCTCTGTTCACCGCTCTCTCTTTGGTCAAAAGCTTTTTTCCAGAGGTCTGTTATTACCGGCCTAGTTCCTGGGTTCCCATTCAGAGTGGAGCTTGTTCATATAAACCTTGAGGTTTTGAGGCATTGCTGGGCCGACTGGGTGGCTTTCACCAGGGAATTAGCGCAGGGTCGCGTTGGACCAGGATCAGTAGGCCCTCTGCAGCTAACCTGTGTTGGACCGGGCTTCTCGTGGAGGGGGTGATGGTGGTGTTGGTGGTGAGGACGAGTTTCCTGGCTCAGGAATATGGGTCAGTCAGAACCCAGGGTGCACAGGCCTCAGTAAAGGCCTCACAAAATCAAGAATCCTTTGGATAATGTTCTACTTCTTCTATGACTTCTAGACCATTTTTTAAACATTTTTTTATACAGGTTACTCCTGAAGGATCTCTTTCACAGTGGAGATGTGGCCTTATTTTTATATTTACAAGTTATCCAATGAACAAAGTACTTTTACCTGCATTCAGCAAAAAGATAACAGTGAAGATAGAACATTTCCTGGTCAAAAATCACACAACTCAACAAAAGCAGAAAAACTGTGGTTGCTAATTCAGTATATGTTTGCATTTGGAGAGTCTTTATGAAAGGACAAGTGACGTTAATGATCTTTGCTTAATTTCTGTTTGCATTTTCATGCCTCACAAATCCACTTAAACGGATAATGCACAGACAGAGCTGACAGAGAACATCTCAGCTTTTTGTAGCCTTGCCAATGTTTATGAAACATCGTACCATCCCATTTCATCAGCCACTGGTCTTTTGTTCCATCACTTTGCCAGTTTTTTAATCTATTCTGTTCGTTTATTTATGTTTTTCAGCACCACATATGAAGGGAGATTACTTCCTTATATACGTTTGTAGACCTGCATTCAGTTGCTCAAACAAAATGAGAAAGGGATATTAAAATCACAGCAGAAACACGAGCTGCTGTAATCACAGTGTGGTCGCTTTCTGACAAAGAGAGGGAGAAAAGAGAAGAAAAAAATCAACTCCCTGAAAGTCTCTGGTGTCTCTTTTGAAGTCTTGTTCAACTTTCCCACCAACAGAGACCTTACCTGACCTCAACTCATCCGTGTTGTTAAGAAATGTATTGCACTGCACAAAATGCTGGTGAATACAAGTGAAAATCCATTGAAATGAGGTGAAACATTCATCCAGACACATGAGTGAGCAGGATTTAGAGAAAAGAACTCACATCTTATCTTCATCATTGTCTAATTAGCTTATTTTTTCACCTGGTTAAAGGAAAAAGCACCTCCATGCTAAACTACATGACTTAAAAAAAGTAATAAGGGCTTATAATAAGAGTAAGGAGTGGAGGTTGGAGGTCATTTCGAGGTGAGAAGAAGCGAGGTCAGGTTGCTGCAGTTTTATTCAAATCAGAGTCTGCAGAGGCTGCTTTGATGTTGCTGATGATAATTCATGGGAAGCACCATTGTACTGTAAGACACCGGCTCTGGTGCGGTAAATCCCACCCATGTGGCACTTCAAACAAATGCTAAGAGTCATTTGCATCTACTGTTTGGATGAGGTCTGGTACACACACACACACACACACTCACACACACACACTGCTTGTGTTTCTTCCTCTCTCACAACCTCAATGCGTTCGTCCCTCAGTGGTCCAGAAGATGGCAGGAGCAGCACTGCCGAACACTTTCAACCATTATAAAAAAAAAAAAAGCCTTCCAGCAGCCTCGGTGCTACACATCCACTCGTCTCTGGTCCTTGAATGACGACGGATGTTTTACGCGTCCCCAACATCAGACACATGTGGCTTTTTGAAAGACGAACAACATGGTGTCATCTCTGTGTCGGGCACATCTGCTCACTCTCACTCCAGTTTTAGTGTTCTTTCCACTCCACATTTATATGGAAAGTGTTGTGCGTCTCTGTCCTGTGGGGGGTTGTTGTCCTTTTGTTTGAAAGAGACATCAAATGGGGCCGGCGGGGCACATGATGGCTCGAACATGATCAAGAGGGTTATTTTTTGTCCTCTTACGCTCTCTCTGGAATTGGGTCTTCTTCTTCTTCTTCTTCTTCTTTTTTTTCCCCCCCTTTAATGGAAAATTGCATCAGCGGACAGAGAAAAGCGCTTCAGATGTCATCACTTTTGTTTAACAGATGCTGGCAGATGTTTCAGCAAACTGGTGATGTGTTCATCAACTGTGAAGAGAGCCCAGGTCCAAGGTGACAAATGAAAAAAAAACACGCTTTGTCCTTTTCAGCCACACGACACAACATGAATTGTGATACTTTTTCATTTTCCCCTTTAACCAGGAAAGTCTGCTCTTTTTCAGCAAATTACTGGCTTCATTCACACCTGGGACATCGAGTGATATTACTGAAGCTCAGTCCCAATACCCACTCCTGCAGTCCTCGTACTGTGGCCACTTGAGTGACGTATTTCCAAGATCAAAGTGTACAAGTAGGCATAACGACGGCTAAAGTGCTGCAAGGTTTTGTCATCTCACATCGGGACGCACTTGGCAGAAAGAAGATGTTTCCATTTGATGCAGCACTTGCAGGAGTTTATGACCCAAGAGTGACATAAAGAGGAGACATATTTTGAATAAATGTTAATTAGCAATCCAAAACAACAAACATTAAAACATTGTCCAAAATCATAAATGAATGGCCTACAGCAATAAATGAAAGCGTCAATAAATGAGCAAGCAGTTAGATCACAGTTGCCTAATTTGCACTGAGCATGTTGCCCAATAACAGAAGCTTCATCTTGATAACAGCTCCTTCCTTTCTGCACACAAAATCCTGATGCATTGTGGGATACACTGAGGCCTTAATTCTGCTCTGAAGTGGTCTTAAGGTAAGGGTTCATTAAGTGTGGATTAAGTGCACCCAAGACTGCAGGTGTGTGTATTGGGCCTCTGTCACTTTCCTCAGACACTTTTTCCCAGCCCCAGCAGAGCGCCCTCTGGTGGTGGTGGGTGTCACGGCCCGGCACTCACCCTCTGATCCCTCAGGTGTGCGAGGAGCCGCATTCAATTATGCCCCCCTCTGTTTTATGGGCTCAGATGATGTTCTCTCTATTATCATCATGTAATGGGATTGACGGTCCGCTGATGATGGCGAGCACTGAAGCCATTGTAAAAGGCTAAAATAGACAAATAGATATCATGTGCGTGCATTTCACACGGACACACACACATGCACACACATAAATGCATGTGAATATGCACCCACAAACACACACAAGGCACATTCTACACTGCTAATGATTTCTTTTTGCTTTTTTATCTCGCGCTACATCACACACACACACACACACACGCACACACATACACACATACACACCATACTCCCAAACATACATAAATGCACCATTATTGTTGCAAAAGAGCAATATTCACAAATGGAAAAAAAGAAGGTATGAGGCCATCCATTCACCTAAAGGTAAAGGCCTTACGATATCTACACAGGGGTGCAGCAGCGTTTTATGGTCCACTCTTTCATCACTGTACCCAAATTGTTTCTTCTAAAGTGCAGTATCTGGCCCATAAACTGCTAAAAGTTCCCAAGGCAAAACAGACGTCTGTAATTGTCTAGGTGGCCGGGTGTGTGTATGTGTTTGTAAGATTGGAGGAGAGAAGAAGAGGGGGCGACAGAGCGGAGGAGGAAAGAGAGGCTTGGTGCAAGTGTGTGTGTTTGTGTTTCAGTGTTTGCCGGCTCTCTTCAAAGAATCAATTATTCATTAAGACCCGTGATGAGCTTGGCTATTTCTGAACGACTGCATGCTACATAATTTTGCAAGGAATTAATAGGGAAATTCTTTTTAATCACACATTGTTGTTTTTTGTTTTTTTTCTTGGCAATTACACAGAGAGCAGCTCCCTTGGTATATTCCAGGGGCAAATACAAAGACAGTTGGGTTTATCTTCAATGGCCAGGGTTCCCTTTGTCTCTGGGAAATAGACAGGCGCTTTCAGCACGACTCAGCCTGGAGGTGTCTCATGAGTCACTGTCATACAGGTGTAAGGTTAACATACATTCTTAGAATAGAGGCTGTGCAGTTGTTTCACAAATTTTTTAGCAACCACAGCTGGTACAAACATGGAGATCCATGGCACACTTTCCTGTGTGCAAATAATCTTTAATTAAATAAATACCCAGGCCAAGAAAGGAGAGAGATCGCTGAAAAACATCATTGTGGTTCGGGAGTAGTAAACGTAGCATTAGCTTCAGGATGATCAGATGTCCCCAGTTTGCAGGACAGTCCCTGGATTGGCTGCCTGTCGCACTGTCCCCAGAAATGTGTCCAGATTCGCTTCTTATAAATTAACAGTTAAATTTATTTCATTTCGAATAAAAAAAATCTATATATTTTTAAATGACATGAAAGCCACTCTACAAGTCAGTGTTTCATAAAACTAAAGATAAATCTGATGTTAATGGAATTTTACACTGATGTTTCCATGGTGACGCATGACTCTCTCAAATTTTGCGTGGTTGGATCCCTGATTTGGGCTCCAGAAATCTGGTCACCTTCTAATCCAAAAACACACAGTCCAGTCACTTAACCTGAATCTAACCTGTATCTTCCACCAGGCACAAGCTAGTAGGCAAATCAGATAACAAGAAGACGGTGATGCTAGCTGACCAGAGACTGTGCTAACTGGCATCATACAAGAGCAGCTCCCAGCTGCACATCCACAACATCTTTATACAGTTCATACAGCTGTATAGTCACTGAGCTGAGGACCTCCAATGTGGCCTCCAGAAGGTGTGTCCTGCCAACCAAAGACACTCTAACATGCATTATTTCTTTTTTCAAGCATAAAATAAATAATGAGGACGTTCATGCCAGACTTTGCATTAAAATGGCAAATTTTTCCATTTTATGCTATTGTTTGTTTGGTTACAGAGCAAAGAATCAGGAGACAGCCCAGCACTTGCATTCAGTATCCCTGTGTGAGGTTTGTAATTGCCAGTGAATAGGTCTCACCAACCTGTTTTTTTGGGTCAGTCCCGGAGTATTGTCATTTTTCATTCATGACTTCAAACACACCAGTCGTAAAAATCGGTAAGGATCATAGCCGCAGAGACGATGGTAACCAGAGATGTTTTCACAGTAATTCCCTCCTGGATTCTTCTATAACCACGCCAGCAGCACATGGGAAAGGCAGTTCACAGCGAGAGTGAGAAAGGGGAACAGAGAGCAAGAGAGAGATAATAGAGAGAGGAGGAGAATGGGAATCAGAAGATCAGGGAGAGGAAGGGAGAGAAAGTAGATGGCAAAACTGAAGGGAGAAACGATGTGGTGAATGAAAGAGTGTGAGTTGGAAACAGAAACGGAGAGATGGTTTAACTTGGTTCAAATGAAACAGGCCCTCAGTTTCAAGTTCTCTGTTTACAGTGGACAAGGAAGCTGAGAAATGTACGATCCCACAAAAATTAGGCTTCCACTCCAAAAATAAAATGATAATAATGAACACCCCTCCTAAAATATTATTCGATCTAAAAATTCTTATCATTAAAAAAAAATCTGTCAGTCTCTTCAGTGATATAATTTCAGTTCTAGGTGTATCGCTCCACTTGTTTCAAAAAGATTAAGATTATTTAAAAGTCAATTTCCACTGGCAAATTTATAATTAATTCCACCTTGGTATAGTTATCATAAACATTTGAGACCATGGTCAAGACAATGGTCATACTGTACCTCAAAGAACCTCAGAGGGATTTGGCTCTGAAGAACAGATCTTTATGTTTTACGTTTTGTGCCATGAAGCAATCTCCCTTTGTGCCATGAAGCAATGCAGCAGATTTCCTGCACACAAAGTAAAATGCAGAGAAGAGCCAGAAGAAGCTGCCCGTGCCCTCTGCCATAATCTCCAGAGTTTACAGTAACTGTAGTAAATGTCTTAAACTTAATGTGGCAGTGATTTATTGATCTTATAATGCTACATGCAGTACCTTTAAAGTGAAAAATAAAATAATCATAAAAGATTTTCACTGCCAGCTACTGGGCCTTTGGAATAGTGCCTCAATAAATTTTTGAACGAAATTACATCAAATGGATTCAAAGTCACCTTTACACAGAAATATCTCCATAAACTCAGACATTCTGAATCAGCAGGGACAGCAAACAGGTTGCTGTAATAATATTCAGTAATAAACTGATGTGCTGTATTTGCAGGCTGAGATGGTAAAACCAGTGACGATCGCAGAACCACAAGAGGAAAAAAGAAAACTAACAGTGAAACGGTGAAGACGGCTGGTGAAGTTGCAGTCACTGGAGTGTTTTGAGATGGTCACTGATGACTTTTAGACCAGTTAATTCACACAAAGAGAAAATTTAAACAGTTGTACAGAGAAACCTCTCAGTCAATAATTAAGTGTGCTGGCCAAATCTGCCACAGAGACCCATTTTTTTAGCCATCCGCTGCTGGACATGTGAAATACACTGAAACACTGCAGCCAATCCAGATCCAGATTAGTTTTGTTAAAAAATGTCACATTCATTCAAAAGCACAATGGCTGGTATTTAATTAAAAGTAGCAATTTCCTTTGGAGTCTCTGTATCGAGACAAAGAGATGAGCATCAGTAGTGATTTAGTCCCACAAAATGGATACACAACATCCACAATTTTCCACATTGTTTAATTTTTTACAATTTTTGTTTATTCATTTATTTATTCTATGGGTTCGACAGGTGACGACCTCACTTTATTGTGATTTTTCCGGCTGAGCTCCAGCTTAAACATTACACAACCCTTTAACTTTTTACTGGCTTACTCTGCTTTCTGTACACAAAACGCACCTCTAACACTGTTGGTAAGAGTGTTTATAAAATGGTAAGAGTCATTCTGACTGCATAAGATAAGCTTTAAGTGTCATGTTAAATTACATAAAGGCCAGGAAATGGATCCTCAGTTCCTGGCAATGAAATTCTTGGTGTCAGTAAGTCAGTAAAAGGAGAGGAGGCTCACATATTGCTTCAGAGAGTTATGTGTACCTCATATGCACTTCAATATTCCTGTTAACCAGGACAGAACTAATTCAAACGGCCACCTCTGAATGAATCTCATCATCAATTCACATCATGCACGATGATTGGGTTGTGCCATACAAGTGTAACAACAGGTGACAGACAAATCTAAAGGACTGCCTTCATGTGTTACATATCATTTCATCTCCCGGTGAAGAGCATCTTTTGGATAAGCCGCGTATATTTTGTCACTGATGGGTGAAAGCTCTGTATTTCCAATTTTGGTGGCCTTATTTCCCTAATTTCTGCCATCATGAACACAAGCAATTGTTATTGATGGGAAAGTCTAAGAAAAAAATGCCAAGGTTGAAAATAACCATAATTATCATTTAATATGCAATTTATTTTTAAGTGTCGATAAAACTGTTACTTCAGGAGGAAGTTGAGAGAAAAGGTGCCGGGGCAGTGGAGACACATCAGGTGAATCATGTTTATTGTTATTATTATTATTATTATAGAAAAGTACAAGCTACCAATGTTAAGGGGTCCCAGCTTTTCCTGTGACCATGAGTGATCATGTCAGAAGGAAGTGCTATAGGAAATTAAATAAGAGTTGAGGAGAGAGATGAGTAGAGGACAGTGGATATGATCCAACCAGGAGAAATTATCATGGGATACTTCCTGAGAGGATGAGTTTTCAGCCTTTGACGCAAGATGGGGAGTGACTTCTCTGCTCTGACTGAAGCAGGAAGGTCGTTCCACCCTTGTGGGGACTCGCTGCCAGTCGTTTCACTCCCTGTGCGGCTCCCTGTAGGAGCACAGCATTTTGGGGGTGACAGGGCCGCCCTGTAGATCTGTTTCACCCCGGGCTCATTTTACTGCTAAAACTACACGTTCTGTGGATAAAAGCTGAAGGTGGGTGGGAAGTGCCAGGTATTTTTCAGGGCAGTCCCACTGAGCTGCAGGGGCCACATGTCTGCATCAGGTGTGGAGGGTGGGGGAGGGGCAATGTTTGGGGAGGGGAGGGGACGGGTACTGTAGCAGGCCAGGACCATTCATCAGG
>OMLF01008673.1:16152-28474 GCA_900302615.1 Holocentrus rufus | reverse complement strand
CCAGGGTGGACCTGGCGCTGAAAGGACCTGTGTTGTGCTGCTTTGATTGATCTATGGAGGAGATTGGTCATGGCCTGGGAGAGCGGCATGTCGCTCCCTGCTCCGGCTAAAGCCAATTATATCAGTGGGGGTTTTAAGTAATGCAGCAGTCCAAAATACAGCCAGCCTTTCTGTCCCTGGGAACGAGGGCGCTGCCAAGCCAGCATAATTTTTATACCCTGATCGGTCATTTTTGTGTTGGTTTGCTTAAAAAATTGTTCACTGGAATAATACTCTGTGTACTGCTACTGCTGAGCTAATGTCCTTGGTGTTGGATTTGTTTTGGAATTTTAAATTAAAGGGATGGGGAGTCTATTTAGCAAATTTGGCAAATCCCTACATCATTTTGCAATGCAGCAGCATCCCTCCAAAATCACACTTCTTCCTGAGAATTTGTATACTGACCCAGACTGGATGAAACTAATGAAAATAGCCTGCCTCAGTAATCATGCCATCTGCCCCTATTTAGTATGAAATGACTTCTCAGTGTGCATGAATGTGAAATGGCCATTCTAAGACTTGACCCAAAGGGCCTTATCGACTGCATGTACTTTTTCAGTGCTTTAGTTTTATGTGTGCGGCAGCTGTTGTTTATGCAAAGTCTGATTAACAATATGAACTGACGTAATTCTCCTTCTGTATTCTGCTGCTGTCGCCGTAAAAACAGGAGCTGCACCAGAGTACAAGAAAGCGTGAGAAATGGGAGAACAGGGGCAGGCAAGGTTGAATGGGAGGCGTAATGGATGGCTGGTGTGTGTGTGTGTATGTGTGTGTGTGTGTGTGTGTGTGTGTGTCTTAGTCTACATCCAAGAGCAGTTGGGTGTATCAGGGTACATTTGCAAATACTTTGCATGTTTGTACGTGTGTATATGTGACTGTGCTGTGTATGTATGTGAGTGTGTGTGTGTGTATGTATGTGTGTGTGTGTGTGTGTGTGTGTGTGTCTGTGTGTGTGTGTCTGTGTGTGGCCTAAGATTTTACCCTGCTGGGCTGGCATTGTGTTGGTCTGGGCCCTGAGGGTCACTGCCAGAATGGACACACTCCTACACGATCCATTCCCCCTCAGCTTGATGCTCGCCCTGGATGATCAAAAAAAAAAAAAAAATCTCAATCAAAACAAAAAACACACTAAGTCAATTATGTTTTGGATGCTTGATGCAAAAGCACAATATGTTGCTGATTCATTTTCAGACGTCAGTGATGTTTGGAAAAGGTCAGTTTGTCATGATAATTGGAAACTAAAGCAGTCAACCTTGAATTTTTTTGTTTTTTTTTTCCATATTCCTCTCATCCGCTCTTCCCAAAATCAATTTCAATTATTTTAGTTTGATGATGTCACTATCCGGACCGCAGCAGGGGTTTGATCTTCAGAAGTGATGCTGTCAACTCATACTTTGAAAAGATTTTCATACTCACTGAGGGGCACTTGGACCTAAAGATTAAACCTGTTTCCTTTGGACCCCCCGTTTGTTAGATCAAAGTGGATTTCAAAGCGGCTGGTTGAAGGAATCGTTTCCCTTTGGCAAAGCTGGGTGAAGACAGAGAGTGAGAGCCTGGGTTACTGAGTTACCCTCTGACAGGAACTTTGATCTCAGTGGAGACTGTTGCCACCTCTCATCCCATCAGCTGCAAACAAAACAGGTCAAACAGGGGACACGGTGATCTTAAAGGAACAATCTGTAACTGCAATCGCAGAACAGCGCCCCCTGTTGAAACACAGTTGCCCCACTGCTGGCTTTGCTTACGCAGTTACAGACTGGAGGTATTTTTTAATAAATTCATAAAGCTGTTGATAAAAGGATTGACCCAATGTGACAGCTAAATATAGACCTTACATGCATTTTAATGCTGTAAAAAGTTGGCTTACATTTGTAAAGCCAAACTACTCAAGAACATATATGCCCTGCCCAACATGGTCTTCCCCATGAACAGGAAGTGGTTCTCAAAACTCCCATTTTATACTCATGCAAACAACCTGAAAGAACAGGAAGTTCATCTTAACTTCTGCCTCCCACCCAATAAAACGTTTTGGTTCTGCAGGGTGTGGGGGGTTTTGGTCGAAGTCAAGGTCATCCTCTAACTGGACCGCACCGCCTGTGACCCGCCCTCCAACAAAGACCGCTGAGGATATTTTGACTGACAGATGGGTGGGTCAGAGAATAAAGGACGCATCAAACTCAAACACTGAAACCCAAACAATGACTTCATCAAAGGAAGGAGGTGGTTGCCTGGTGGTCACTGACATCATTACAGTGGCAAAGGGCCTAATTTAATTCAAAATCTTTATTGTTCCATGAGAAAACATGACTTGCAGACAAGATGTGAATTTTAAAAAATCATAACAAATCATGTCATCCAGCACAATATAAACATCAGCTGATAAGACCAGAGGGGAAGTCAATAACTTGATTCAGTACAAAAAAAGCCACTTAACAGGCCTTATTGGCTTACAGCTATACATATAGCAGCTTAGAGGACTATATGTGTTTTTACAGGGAAAACCTGGTAATAATACTCCAGGAAATCCATATGCAAAAATATGAGTGAAGGCAGGAATTTGTAGGACAACTTTTCTTTTCTTTTCTTTTCTTTTTTTTACAACTCTAATGTAAAATGTATTGCAAATGTAATGGAATAAATGTTCGAGCCTGAAGTTCACTCTGTTGTTAACTGACCATCTACATAGCCAAGAAAAAAAACTCATCTCCTTTGATAATATCTTGTCAACATGACACATGAGGTCAGGCAGATTTAGCTGTATGGAGCGTTGGTGCTGAAGGACAGCTCCCTCACTGTCCACCAGCCTCCCCACAAACTGGGCTGGTCAAATCATTCAACTTATAACACCAAACAGCAATCATATTAAAACTACAGCATAGTAAGCAGAAATTTAAAAAGCATGCAAAATAGTTAAAATAAATTATAGTCATACATAATAGTTATAAGAGCCACCTTCAAGTAATAACATACTATAAGTGGTTCCGAATCCACATTTTCTTAGAAAACCGAGTTAACATTAAACTTACAGTGTGTCTTTATGGGAATCAAACTGGTGCTGGGAACGGCCACACCTTCAATATTGTTACACAACATTTCATTTTTTGGTGTTCCCAGTTTCCTTCAACCTGCATTGCCTAATTCTATGTAAGTTGATGATCTCCTGCATTTCACAGGAAGACTTTTAACAACATCCAGAAACAGGGTGTGAACTTTCAATCAAAGACATTTGAGCGGGCATTTGAACTAACCAGCCAACTAGTTTGTGAATGTTATGACAAGCCTGTGATCACAGGCATGGCCTCACTCAAAACACAATATGCCTTGTATATTGCATTCTGGTCTATTGAGGTTATTGTTAGTGGAGCACTTAGTTTCTCTTTCTTGTCTATGATGGATTTTTTCCTGTATGATTGCTGGATGGCAGAATGAAATGGTGAGTCTTGAAGAAACTCTTAGTTAATGCAGGACCAACACCAAAGCCTGATGTTTACAACTGAAAAAAAAAACCTGCACTGGAAACATCTCAACGTGACATTACATGTGGCTAGTGATGTGCCAGAATAAGAAAAATACACCATCAAACAACATAATGGGCCTAGAAATACAAAGTGAATCCCCAATAGCTGTTTTTTAAGAGTGTTTAAGTGTTTTAGGGTGTATTTTTCCTTCCTAGTTCTCCAGAGTAAAGCCCTGTTTTGGCCCAAACACTGCTACTGTACCTGGGTCAAAGATTTTTCACAAGCCCCTGGGATGCCATCCAAAGTAAAAGCGCCCCTCCCCCTCCCTTGTTTGCAAAGGCATTTGTTATTAGCTGGAGCTTTCTAATGAAACTCTTGGAATATATTTTCACACAGGTTTACGCTCTTTAATTGCCTTTCCTGGATGGCTACCCCTTGATTTCTGGTTTCCAAACAGTAACAAGTGTGTTCAATATGACTGTGTTTGTATACCATTGTTGAGTTAATTACAACACTTTTTCTCCCACGCTCATTCTACCTTTTAAAGAATCCTGCACGTCAAAGGCAAGAAAACACCCTGAATCACGGATCTTTAACAAGGCTGATGAAGTGACCAAAGTGATGACAAATTTGCTGTCTTCCTTACTTCCTACTATACATATGTACTTCCTTCTCCCTCAAACAAACAAACACCTTATTTGTATGGGACCAATATTCAGTAATTAGTAATAAATGCATAGATCAGATGACAAACAGGAAGTCAGAGATGGAGAACTCTCAGTAATATCAGACTGTTTTTGTGTGCATTTTCTTCATTATTTGCATTTTTATGCAATTTGTATCTTCCTCCTTTCATGAAAGTAGTGTAGTGGGATTTTGAATGCATTTTCAATGGCATGTTCAAGATTGCCTGGATGTGATGAATTATAATCTCTTGACTTTGCACAAATGCTATCCCGGTCACTTCAGCAAATTTCATTAATTTCTGTGCAAAAGTGTTTCATAAAATACAGATACTGGGTGGTAACTCTTTAATTACATGAGGTCCCCATGAGATACTTGTCCCGTGCAAACAGGGATTCAGTTGAATTCCACAAGTACTGGGATAAACTTCTCCCCAAATACCCAACAAATACCCAGTCTCACCATCCTCCTTACCATCTCCATCTCTTCCACAGGTGTTCCCCAGTGTACCTTCCCAGTTTGGCTGATTAATCCGGTACTGGATCCAGCTGCTTGCTTTCCCTCCCTTTCATCATTAACTCAGAGCCTCCTTGTTCAGTGTGAAATCAACTGCTGTCCAGCTTTCCACCTTAAGTGCCAAACAACAAAGGCTTTTCCACTGCTGCCCTGGGAAAGTGACTTATTATCCGGGCATCAACGATAAGCTTGCGCAATCTCCGAGATACTTGGAGCTTTGGCAGCGCTTTTCATTCAGTTTATGTCTCTGTGTTCTTTCATGAAGATGTAAAGTTGAGATTACGTAGGATTTCATGACAGCCCTGGAATGACTGAATCACAAAGCTAGTGAAAGTTGTTGGAGTTGGGGCGAACAGGCAGTAGGATGGGGAAGAGACCCGCCAACTGAAGATGACCAGGGATTTCCAAGATGACACTGACGGCCCTGCGAAATCCCCTTGTGTGACAAGTGACATCATCGGACGCATAATAATGTGGGTGACAAGGACAGTGGCCCCTGCCTGACTGCTCAGCCTGACAGATATAGCCACATGGCATCACACTCATTAAGGGTTCATCGTCTAATTATAGCGCTCTATTACCCATCTGACTAGGAGACGATGGGTGATTCCCAAGTGCTATCCCACCATTAACAGCCTCAGATTTGCCTTCTCGCTCATTGCCAATCATAAATCCCCCTGAACAGCCCTACATCGAGAACGAGAAAGGAAACCATTCCTCTACACTTCTGTACAACATCCTGGTGTCATTTGCTTTTCAACCTCCATGGGACCCCTAGTAAATCTCCAGGCAAAACTTTTACTCAACTCTAATAATTCAGCATGAAAAGCAAAGGAGGAATTATGTCATTTGAAATGGGCTCAAAGCTGTTGACCGGGGAAGCCTTTGGGCAGGAGGAGAGGAAGACGCCAGCCAAAAGGCACACGGGCAGGCCTGCAGCGCCTCGGCTTCGCTATACCCTCGACGGTGGGAAACCCAATCACAGTGGAATATCCTTAGGATTCCCTGCTTGCATTTACCTGCCCAGCACTTCACCGCTTCAGGGAGCTGTTTTTATTGTGAGATCCCATGTTAAAGCTACTACACTGGTTTCTATTTTTGGGGGGCCCAAATTGGGCCGGGCATTGCGATGTTGCAACCAAAATAACTCAATAAACTTTTAGTGGGAAAGTTTAATACCTATGGGGCTCTTGTGTGGTCTCACTTTCATTATAGAGGCCTCATTTTCCACTCCAACTCTGGAAACTAGCTCCATGGTAACGTCAGCCGAGTTCCTGGTTCCTGTGTCCTGCTCACAGGCCCGGGGCTCAGTTTCTGGACAGCGCTGGCTACTGGAGAAAGCTAGGAGAATCCCATCCCTGGTCCTAACAGGACTCCCTTCCCATTTATCTTTTTCATGTGCTATTGCATGAGCTTCTCTTTTTTCTTTTATTATCATTATTTCTCAAATAATAAGACATTTAATTTGCATGACCCAAAAAATATAACTCAACATGTCATCATTTCAGTCAAAAATACATGCAAATACATAAAGACTGTCCAAGACTGGCTTCCAGTTTTGTTTGCATGTGCTTTTCAATGAAATTCATAAAGTGCAAAATCAATGTTAGCCATTTTTACCAGTTCTCATTTATTATACATCAAACTGCATAATTTTTTTAAGTGCATGATTGAATATGTGATAAACACATGATGCACACGTGTTGACAGAAATCCACCTTTCAATCACATCCAGGGCTAATAGTGGTTTATCTTCTGCAAGCAACAAGCTTTTACCAGTTCATCATTGAGCAAGAGAAATGAAGGAGAACAAAGGCCATATTGTAAAGAAAATAAGTGTATTTAACATTCATTATTACACAAAAACCATAAGAGGTACCTGACAAGAGGCACTCAGTACAGATTGAGAACTGTGGAATCTCGTCTTGATTACAGAGACAATGATTTATATAGCAGCAGATTAAAGATATACCACCAAGATGCTGTGATAAGGCGGTTGTATCACTGTTTACTTTACACATAAACATGAAATCCATCAGACTTGTCTTCACCTGTTCAGTGAAGCAGCAAATCAGAGAGAAAAGTTGGGAAAATGCAGCTGAGGTCTCGTACCCTCAAAGAGATTGGCCACTTATCATTAACCACATCTTGGCACTTCCCACAGACACAGAGGACAAACTCATTCTTTGTACTTTTTCTCTGACAGGTATAATTACATTACGGTGCATTTTCCAATCACAAAATAAACTAATGGGATATATGTGGATTGCAAAGTAACTTATTTGTGACAGCTCGCACATGTCAATAAGGCCAAGAAACTCCCACAGGAAATAAGAGACATTGATCATATACCAAACATGTTCCTGCAAGATGAAAATACCACCATACATCCTGCATTTCCACAGCAATCAGCAAACTGTGGAGTTTTTCCATTGCTCAAGATTGTGCTGTCTACTGTGGGTACTCAATGGGTGTGGTACATTACAAGAACCCTTTGGTTCCCATTGTAACAGGCAGTTGTGTATGCTGCTTGCAGCCCCCCAACAGAAAGAGGATAATCCTTGCCAACAATTTTAGTAAGTGGGTCAGTCGCAAATATATATATATGCGTACTTTACCAGCACGCTTCTAGTGGACCCTTATTAAACAGAGCCAGGCACAAAACATGATGGAAAAACATATGCTGTGCTGTGCAACTATGATACAGTAAACTTATGAGTTGGAAAACCCATGCTGGTTATTTTAAGGAAGAGTCTGGAGGCTGCTGGGAGCCGAGATGGTTCCAGAGAGCGTGGGCTGCAAAGTCAGTTTCAAAAGCAGCTAATCTCAGCAATTACTGAATCTGTGAATCGCTGTGACTGATCAATAAACCCTATCAGTGCCTCACAGATGCATGATAGCCATATGTGCTGATGGGTAGTAAAAATCTTTCTTACTTTCCCTTTGATGAGTACCACAGCTTAAACACAGTGTCACTGGTGCAGAAAATGGACAGTGTAAAATATAATGACCCACCAGTTTGAATCTGTGTTTATTCTTTTTTTCTTTTTTTTCTATTCAGGTAACCATATCTGATATCAATATAAATTGTCAACAACAGAAAGACACATATGCACATATTAGAAACAAAAGATGTCACATCTTTCTTGTACCTCTCAGGTTTTTTTTCCTTGTTTTGAGCATATTTTTGTTATAAATTTCAGCCTTTCCCCAAATATCTATAAAGTCAGCGTCTCAGGTAAATGAAGATTTTGATTTCAGTGTTTAAAAGCAGGATCTGATTTTGTACCACATACCCATGTTGTTCATATTGGAGTTGAAAAGAATGTGACTGTGCAGCTTTTTGTTTTCACACTGATGAGAAAACACTGAATCTTTGTCGCATGTAAGGAAGTAAAAATCAGAACCTGGATGCTTCCAGCTGCAGACTGAACCAGAGGCTTCTGCTGATGATAACGGGGAAGGAAGCCGGGCCCTTTTGAAGCACCATACTCCCACTAATGGACTTCCTGTCTGTGGCCTTCATGTGTCACTGCTAACAATGTCATATTCATACAAGCAAGTTGGCCTCAATTTCACAATTAGGCTGCAATGAGCTGAGTGGATTTGTTATTAAGTTTAACATTGTAAGATGTGTTCAATTTCTTCTGAGTAGTTTTCATAGTAGTATTATAATAATAATGCTATTATAATAGCATTGAAGTTTTTCTGAAAGAATGCAAACACTTTTCTAAAAGAATGCCAACATTTTGTGTAATATATTAAAATTATACCACCGATCTCGATGACACAGTACATGAGCTACAGTATGTTGAACTGCAATATAAAGCTATGAGCTCAGTTCTCCCAAACTGTATTCATCTGAGGAGATATCTGAGTCAGAGAAAAAATAGTCTAATGCTAGAACAGACCTGTGCCTCATATATTCCGGGCCATCAGCATTCATTTGTTTTGATCGCCTTCATTAAAAAAAAAATATATGAAAAAATAAAAAAATACAGGCCGGTTCTATTTTAGAAGCGGGTCCTTTTCCGTTTTGTGATGCTAACTATTGCCACAACCCTGATCTGTAAAACAGTTCTGCAAACTTCAACCTTGAATAGATCACAGGCAACGCATGCACACACACACACACACACACACACACACACACATACACGCACACAGCTAAACCATTGTGAATCTAATGCACAGTAATGATAATGTCAGTGAAAACTGTGATGCACATTGATGGAGCATTTGTTGCCTTTTATTTAAACCATTTTGATTTTGCCGGTGTTGACGCTGCTCGTTACCAGAGCACATGCGATGGCCGGGTTTTCTCCGTGGTTTTTCACAAAACTGTACATGTGGGAGTAAATTTCCAGTCGCCTGATGGACTATGGCTGCAGCCTGTGGGGGGTGTTGATAGGCAACACAAGAAGACCGCGATACATTTCCACTCTGTTTATCGTCAAAGGTTTCCTATGCCAGTCGTACCCCGGTGATTGTCAGGCTTCATCAAATCATTCCCTCATTCAGGCGTATACCTGGATAAGGACAAGCATATGGAATAGGAAGGAATATTCAAAACACTCCCAGGGGAGGACGATTCATGACATGCCAAGAATATTTGCTCCAAAATGCTCAGAGGGGTAAAATCTTGGCGCGGTACCTGGGCCTGAGCTTGGGTTGCAGCTTTGAGTCACAGACTAATTTAATGGTGCTCGACTCCTCTTTTTTTCACGCCTGGAGGTTCAGGGTGCCACGGAAATTAGCATTCCCCGCTGTAATGCCTTTTGGTGCGAAATATGTGAGTGTACCCCAGATTTCCTCTTCTGAACAGGGGGTAAGCTTTTGAACACACACACACACACGCACACACCAGTCTCTCACCATAAAAGTGACTCAACAATTGAAAATAAGAGTAAAAGTTCACGATTACGTCCATGTCGATTTAAGTCTTTCTAAGGTTGTTTTCTCCTTACTGTTACATGCATTACCATGTGAACAAAAGACAATGTATTAAGGAGAGTTACACTAGGGGGAGATACATTAAGTAAAAAAAGAAAAGAAAAAGAAACACAATTGTTGCAGGAAAAGGATGGTTTAGTGAGGATTACCCGCACTGTTTACAGTTCAGCATGACAGAATCCAGGATTACTTCTTAAATTCCTTAAAGGACTAATACGTGAATTCATTACTTCTAGGAAGGCTCTTTGAAGTGCTGCCACAGGCCCAGTTACCTTGTATGGGAGTTGTTAAAGTCGGTGAATCACTCATTGAGAGCAGAACGTAACACACATGCTCTCAGGTGACTAACCAGAGGCAAAGCTTAAACAGGAAGTGAGGTAGTTTACACCTGCACACTTCTGAGGAATGCTATCAAGGAGTGCAAATTCTCCAGGATTGCAAATGTCTTTTTGGCACTGCCAAAGCTGAGTAGTGAGGTCAGGAGGAAACAGGTTTGTCTGTTTATCTAACTTGCGTGACAAAGTTTTAAAGACGTTGTGAGGTGGGTGTGCACATGCACGTTTCAAATCTGACTTGAGGAATTTGTTGTTTGTCATTCTGCCTTTTTCATTTTATTGCTACCTGCTGGGAAACTCTAGGTCAGGTCCCTGGTCGAGTGCACTAATAAGATGGTATAGACACTATGTGGAATAGAAACTTGTGTACACAGTGGTTCCTTTGTATCTCAGGCTGATGACCTTCTTCCTACAACTGCACCCGCTCTGTCAAATGTGGCAACGCTGGGCATTCCTGAGGCCTCCCAATCAGATAAATATGCCTGCCGCTTGTTGCTACATGTTGCCTCCTCTCAAAATTTGATAAATGCATGATGCCGAGACACAATACCCTGAGGCATTCATTACTGACTCAACAATTCTTGACCAATTAAGCATCAAAGGGAACAGAAAAGGGTTTGTCACTGTTCTCAGTAGGTTCAGAGAGGTCGCTTTGTGGTCCGGTAAGAAACAGAAAAATGTGTCTACGAAGAAAAACGTGACAACTAATGCTTGTTAAATTGTTCAAAGTGCATTGAGAATCAGACTGTATTTCACTAGGTGCAGATACAGCATGGGTTTGATCATCTTAGATACCAACTCCTTAATTATACTGAAATAATTACAAGTACATCTCAAAAAAGTGAGTCATTTTGAAAATTATTCTGTACATGTGAAATAGTTTACAGTGTGGTGGGTGTCATGGTTCGGTGTCTTGGACACTTGTTTTCTTTGTGTTTATGACTCTTGTGTTTAGTTTTTGGACTTTCGTGGACTCTTGTGTTTCTTGTTTTGGTTTCCTGTCCTGCTCTGTGTGTCCCTCCTGTTTCCCTGTAGTCCAGCCTGTGTTCCCCTGCTCACCTGCCCTGTGTTAGTCTCGTCAGTCCTGCCTTGTGTTCTTGCATGTCCACACCCTTGTTGTCTCCCTTGTTACCCAATCCAAATGTTTCCCTCCGTTTCCTTGTGCCTTCCCACTCCAGGTGTGTCTTGTTCTGTAATTAGTTCCTTGTGTATAAATACCTGTCAGTTTCGTTTGTTCACTGTCAGTTTGGTTGTCTAGCTTCCCCGTGTTGTGATCCATGTTCCCTGTGCTCCTCATGCCCTGCTCCTTGTGTTTTTTGCTTGTTTCTTGTTATTATTTTGGATCAAATTATTTTCTTTAATCCCCATGACTCCTGGCTCTTGCGTTTGGGTCCACCTGCCTTGTTGCTTGTTGCTTGTTAACACATTAACTAAACACAGAAACACAAAATTGACTTAAGACAGTCAAAATATGGACATATTACAAGGAAGTTTATCATATTCAGCACCGAACATAACCTTCAAGTGCGGCCTAGAAACCCTCCATCCATTTTCATCACTGCTTATCCTAGTCAGGGTGGTCAAGAAATCTAATTCTGAAAATTTGAACAAAAAATGTGGAAGAGCCGTGCTGTGAAGAAACATTTATGTTCTGTACAGAGGTGTTTTATGATGCCACTTTTATGAGGCTGAGCAAATTAAAATGTCAAAACAAAACCATTCAACTGCATAAAAACCTAAGATGCACTGAAGTAAAGGCAGTGAGGAAAATGCCTTGGCAAATCAGCAAATCAACATTTCCATGGATTTCAGCACTTCCTCTTTCTTCAGGTCCAGTAAGGTTTGCAGATAAGGGCCAGCCATAACTGGAGGTGGAAGTTAATTTGTGCACTTTTCTCACATGCTTGAAGTGAAGTCTTGCACACTAGTTGAGAAACTAGTTTAGCCTCCTCGATTAAATTAGTCGCTGCATGATTGAATCACAATGTTCCACATCACTCAGCCCCGACACAAAGAAAAAGCCAAAAACCACATGGTCCAGAGGCGGGGCTTACATGACCTCTGATATGATTAGCCATAGATATTCCTGGCACGCACCTCATCACAAAAGAGACGGAGAAAAAAGAATCCCAGTTTCTTTTGCTGGGGACCACTGGACGCGGCGACCAATAAAAATGAATGCCAAAAGGGAAGGAAAAAGGGGGAAAATGCAGAGAATGGCCATTGACATGTTGCCCCAGACTGAGAGAAAGTAGCATTGTTTGGATCTTTTTGCTTGCAACAGCAGGGGTAAACTTCCAGTGAGGACTGAGGCCCGTCACGTGCTTCGCTCCAGCC
>OMLF01008673.1:3741-16132 GCA_900302615.1 Holocentrus rufus | reverse complement strand
CTTCGCTCCAGCCACTGAAAGAGCAAAGAGAGGGCCAGAACCCAGCCTCAACAGCCTTCGAAGCCTTTGAAGTCAAAGAAAGCCACCTCATCGATCATTGATTTAAAGGCCTTTTTTCCTTCTCCTTTCTCCTTCGCTCTCTTTTCACTGTTTGGGGAGCTTTTGTTTAGATTGTCCAAATGAACCTGTTATAAGGCTCCTTCACTTCCCGTGAAAAAGGACAAAATACAACTGCTCAGATGGACTGGATTGCTCTAATTTATTTCAACATTTCACTAAATTCTTTAAAAAGCCACCGTCACCATGGAAACATGACAATCTGTGATTATATAATGACACCTCCAGTTTAAAGACTGCAGTGCCATTGCTGGTTTGGTTTATATTGTTTTTATATTGACTGAGGACATTGTTTTGATTTTGCTTTTCAATCTACAAATCACAATCTTCCAGAACACACATGAATAAACCTACAATTTAGTTTGTGTCTTTAAAGGTCCATTACTAAACTTGTAAAAAATTGGGCAGTGTCAGCCATGCAGACAACATGCACGCCCACGTGTTTAATACAATTAGCACCTAAGTTTCATGATGACAACTTGCAACACGGGCCAAGCCTCTTTTTGTATTTTTAGCAACAAGGAAATCCATTAAATGATCTGACGGCATTCAAAGTGGGTTTAACGTGGAAAGATGTCGAAGGTGGTAGCTGGGAACGTCGGGGTGTCAGGTTTTTATGGCGCGTGCTTTAATGATGTGTTAAATGATTTACAAAACCATCCCATCATAATGATGCCCAGCTGTGCCACTGCAGGAACCTGACAAGCCCTGTCGGCAGGTAGTCGAGGAGCTACTGTGCAATACTTTTTCAAAGCCGCTGCCTCCTCCAAAATGAGATGAAAATAATTGAAGATGCCAGCTTCAAAAGAATCCCATTCATGCCCTGCTTCAAGATGGGTGTTCAGTGTTCGAGGATTCATCCGGACGTCTTCCAGCGGGGATCAAACAACTTAAATTCTTACAAAAGCGTTCAAGAGGGGTAAACCCACAGAAATTGGAAAGGTGGATGTGATGAAACAGATGCTGGGATTTGAAAATAGCAAAGGGTTTTTGCAGAATCTTTGATGTTTTGTGCAGGCTCTACATGCTGGTTATACATATCAGAGAGAGCAAGAAAGGCTTTTTTCCTGTATTATGTTGAGTGCATATACATGTGTGAAACTCCTTTGCAATGGTAGATCATCTTTAAGGGAGGCCTTGTACCTGTCAAAGTCCTGTAATGTTGTAGTGTCAGTATCTATGACAATTTATCTGAGCTGTCAATCTGTCTTGTAATGTGTTTTAAATCTTGTTTCTTTTTTGCGGACCTTTGAAAGATTAGCTGTCACTTGGCTTGTCAGGTAATGGGGATCCTGATGAAGACAAAATACACAAGTATACTCAGTATAAACAAAAACTGAACAAATAAAGTTATGAAAGTTATCAGTGTCAGTGGCCTGACTTGCTTTAAGCTCCCGGCTTATCGCAGCTCTGGAGTTCTGAGAGTTCTTAGGGACTGAAGGAAAATTCATTCATTCTGTAGTTGAGAGGAAAGATGGGGATATTGGGCCATGATCTAATACTTTCCATACTTCCTCTCTCAGAATACTCTTGCAGAGCTGCCGCCAAGAAGGATTTGCCCATTTTTAGAAAGGCGAAAGTGGCACCTAAAATACACAAAAGGCCGATCGGATGCAGCGGCTTAAATTCATTTAGGGGTGGCTTTTCCTTCAGGAACCGCTCCTGAGCTCTTTGTCGATGACCTTGACTGAGCTGTTCACAGTTAATTGCTTAGGTCATGTTTTGGTAAACCTGAACCCCTAATCGCTCTTACTCACCCCGTCTCGTTCTCTCCGTTGCCGCCCCTCCCCTCCGTTTCTATTTCCCCCTGCCTGCGGCTTCCCGCTCTCTTTCACTCTCTTCCCCTTTCAGTATTACTGCACTTTTTCTGAATGCTCCCCACTCCCCCCCTCCGCCCCCCTTTCCGTCGGTGCAAGTTGTGGGTAGGAGAGCTCAGCCAAGGGTCACTGGTGGACTCTTGCTAGCTCCATTCCTGTTCACTTCTTTGCTCTCTCTTCATCTTTCACCGCAATCATTCTCAAAGATCTGGCCGATTTCACTCTCAATCACTAGCAGCCGGGCTTCCAAGAACACACACCGTTCTCCTGCTTGTACAACACACCAAACAGGTGACAAAAGCAGTTCGGGAACGCCGTCCGTTCATTTTTAGACTGGAACGATACCAATACCCAATCTTCTCAAGTGTCCAAAAGGTGCCACATCAAACCTCTCATGTCAGAGACCAAAGTGGTTTTGGTAATGGGTGTAGAACTCAAAGACCGAAGGAAAAACACTCAAGGTTAGAGCTCTTAAGAGCTTTTATTTCAGTCTATCCTTGGGGAGGCCTTGTGCTGACACAATGGTTTGGACAGGAAACTCTAATAAAGTATTATCTAAAGATAGCAGGCACGATTGGCAATCTTCATCGCCACATAGACTAAAGCTCAGTTTTACATTTGAAAAGGAAGATCGTACCAGACAGACAACAAAACATTTCCATAGAAAATATGACGAACAGTTCATTTAATGACATTTATGGTTTTATTCCAGTTATGGAATAAAAGGAAGGGAGGTCAGAGGTCACAGTCAGCAACAGGACAGCTGGACCTGGAGTTGATAAGGATTCAGTATCTTGCTAAAAACTGTTGAGCAAGGCGGCTGCATGATGATACCAACATTATGTATTGACAAAATTGCACAAATGTCCACTGAACTAAACCATAAAGACTTCCCATTCTGGTGGCTCTAACCTGGGCCCATGTTTGAGAATGTATGATGCAGTTGAGTGTTACGAAATGTACAATGACATGCTACAAATTTCTTTCCTCTTTTTATGCAGCAAATTACTACACTAACACAGGTTAAATAATTAGGACTGAACAGGAAAGTGAAGACGTTAGAGAAGCTTTGAAATACTGAGCTTCCCAGTCCACTCCAGACTCAACAGGCATTGATAAGCTCATTGAGAGAGAATTGCAATTAAAATTTTCTGCATGCATGATTGCATGGACATTTGTATTCATAACCGTGTGCAGTCTTGTGCAGCTCAAGTGGCCCAGGAAAGATCATCATAACAGCAGTGTGACCTGCAGAAATGCCTTTGAGCAAGCCAAGAAACCCTGTACCTCCTCACTCATTTTAAGTCCCAAGTGACAGTTAAATGCCAAAAATCTAAATGTAAAATGCGTATCATCATTTATTAATCACTTTTAACAAATCAGGTTTGTCATGAGGTGATTTCCAGAGAAACAACGTAACTACCAGACATGCGGCGGATAGTTTTTGCCAGTGCGATTTATGGTTCGATTTAGTCCATTTCAGTGCCAGATGAGTGGGGTTTGCCACATGGGTGAATTCAATGAGAACCAGAAAGTTTAGACAACCACAAAGAAGTGTTTAAAGGTCAATTTAGTATACTTTTCCATGACTTGACAATTTACCTGGGGCTATCTGAGCTGTCCTCATGCTGTAAATATCACCCATCTGGAATTCCAAATAGGCTGAACCAAATGCTAAGAGACGAAAATATTGTTTCCTATTACCCGTGGATTTGAGGGGTTTTATTCCCATTACAAAAACAGCTGTAACTTGATCTTAAGTGCCAGTCTAATTTCATGCCAACAATCATTTTCTACAAGCCTGATACTGAAGACACTGAGAGATGTTATAATGGTAAACGTCTCAATGAAAGTAAAGATGGTTATGCATCAATGCTAGGATGGAAAAGGGAAGGATGAATGGAAGGAAAGAAGGAGGGGAGGAAGGAAGGACGGAAGGAACAAAGTAAGGAAGGAAGGAAGGAAAGAGGCTAGGAAGAAAGGGAGAAAGGAAGGCAGGAAGGAATGAAAGAAGGAAGGAGGGAACATATGAAGGAAGGAAGGAAAGAAGGAAGGAAGAGTGTTTCTCACCTACTTTTCCCATCAAGACTTTGTTAACTGACCAAGGGATTCAAACTGGCAACCTCTCAGTCAGACTCCCCTAGTCTTGAGGTCTTGAGGTCGCCCCCGGCGCGCTGCACCCATGGTGGGTGTCACGACTTCATGTTCTCGTTTCACAACGCCGTTCAGAGGGAGAGCGCGGGAGGCTGGGGGGTAATCAGTGACTGAGTCGTGCTGTAATGGTTTGCATCTGTTTGGGGTTCAACTTCAAAACATGAGCCCCTCAAACATCAACCACCGATGGAGCTGAAGTTTTACCTCCAACAACTTCTGGTAAACAGGACATGCTGCGATATGTAAATTTTCCCTCAAGTCAAGTGACAAGTTCTTACTTCTACCAGTATTTTGCATTAACATTATCCTTAACCTTACAGCTCTCTCCATCCTTTGGGGATACACTTTAGATTGGATTTCATAGAAACTGGCAGGGAATCAAACTGTTCTTCTGGTCACTGATAACGTCTGTGATTGTTGCTTTAACACTGCAAAGGAGATTAGGGTATTACGCTGTTGTTTCGGTACGTGCATTATCCCGCATCTTTCTTGGCCGAGCTGGCCACTCTGAAAGCAAGTTTGATGAGGCATGCTTACGGCTGATTGATAAAAAACAAAGATCTGGCATAGATTACTTAAACACACAGGACAGAGAGACACACAAACAGACATATATGCACACACACGCCCACACACATGCACATGCAATCACACACACACACACACACATGCATGAAACACACATACATTTTCTGTGATCGCTCACAGGCGCAGCGCTGTGCAGGATGGGAAAAAAGGAAGGCGTTTCATCATCTCATTCCCACAGCCTCTGTCCTTTCATGAAAAAAAAAAGAAGAGTCCTTTCCAAGTTCATTCATGACAGTGCGCTGACAAGTATACTGTGTTTACATTATCGGTATCTGCTATCAAAAACAAGTAAATCATCACACTTAATGTGTGTGTGGCGTTTATGAGCAACCCATTACAGTAAGAAATTTATGCCCCCTCTCCATTAGCTGCGAGCATCGCCATCATCCGGGTGAAAGTGAACGGATGTTTCAATCAGTACTTCGCACCTCGGCGCTTTCCAAAAAACGCAGCCGCACCTTCCAAAAGCCATTAAAACCAAACCAGCAGCTTGGCGGCAGCGGCGGCGCAACTGTTAACATTACACTTGCTCTAGGAAAACCGTTTATGCCCTTACAGTGTGAAACACAGTCCAGCATGACACCTGAGGACAAGCTCCAGCTTTCAGTCAACACGCTGTAAAAACACAGCGGCCGACAAAGTATGAGAAACTTCAGCGGCGGCGTTTTCGTGCGCTGCTCTGTGAGGGTGTGGGAGAAAGTCGCTGTTAAACGGCGGCTCTTCTGTACGGGTCATTTGCATTTCGTCATAGCTATAAATAGAAATTTTGCAAGCTACAGACAATCGGGTGTTCTTCGAGTTCGGCTCACAAATAGGCACAATAGTTTGAGTAGGTGGATGTTTGCATGCAAAACCAATCAGGGAGGGTAATGAGAGTTATTGTTCTCTCCTCCACGCCGCCTCAGTGTACAAAAGAACATGATTAGACTGGCAATAATCACTTCTGCTTGTCCTGTTATGGAAATGCAGCAGTTGTTAGTCTGACAGCCTGCAAACATACATGCATGCACATTTACATATATAGCACTGATTCATGTGCATATATGATAGTTCAGGCAATTTATATAAATATGCATACACACTCAAAAAGAAGAACACATCATTGACACTCAGTATTATTCTCCCCCATTCACCTCTGACAGGCATACACTCTCCCTATCTCTCTCTCTGTTTCTCTTTCTCCATCAGTCTCTCTCTCTCTTACACACACACACACACACACACACACACCACATCCTAAAGTCGCTCTCCTCCTACACCTTTTGCCACTGTCATCACACATTCATGCATCCAACCTTTGTCCTTCGGTAATTGAGCAGGAGGGTGGCTAGCAGCTGATTTGGAATGTGTGTGTTAGTGTGTGTGTGTGTGTGTGTGTGTGTAGAGTGGGAGGGGGTTGGATCCTGGACAATAATGACCTGTTATGCACACTGACCCTTATCACATACAAACACACCCGGGCTCCACTTGGTGGCCTGTCACACCAGCGGGCTCCTCAGACGTCACGGTGACGGCATCCCACTGTTCCCCGTGTCACCGCAAGGCATGGTGGGAGTGATTTATGCTCTCAGGGGAAGCAACACCTTCTCTGGATGTGCAGTCATTCCATCTAGCAGTGTGGCGGACAAGTAGGAGGTTCACCTGACACTTATTTTTAAGATGGAAGCTAAATTTGTCGGGTGATGGCGGGAGCGGCGGGCGGCGGCGGGGGGTTCTTGTTTTGCCCTTGAACTAAACGGATGAGTTTTCCTGTAACGGCAAATACCGACTTACAATTTCTTACCCAGTGCCAATTAACTGATCTCGGTTGGTTGACAGCTCAATTAAAAAGCTGTCACCACCTTCATGTGTTGCAATTTTCTAAGTGCAACAAAAACACAAACATGCCTGCCACCAAAAACCAAAAATCTGGCAAGCATTTAGCAAGATAATAAGTTTCGGCTTCTTTCTTGTACTAGAAATGAAATAGCTTGGTGATCAACTTGTGAAGTCTGCCGCTAACTCTGAGTTAGCAATATCTCCCCTTCCTGACTCACCAAGCTCTCACTTGCTGCCCTTGCAGCCATTTACTTCCCTCAGCCATCTCTGGGGAGGATCTCTGTGATGGCAACGCCTTGGATTTATATTGGGGATGCGGCTATTATTCATCCTCGCTCATTCCGGATCGGCAGCCCTTTAAAGGTTAATTGCACCGGCTAATTGCTCTCCCTCCCTTTTACTAACGAGGGCGCTCTCCTCAATGATGTCATTGAGTGGACGAACCAAAATACCTCTCCAACTGCCTCGGTGATAGCTTTTCACTTCAGAAGGGCAAAGGAATGGCCAATCTGTTTCACCGGGGGGGAGCAGGCCCGGACGGTGTGAGCAAACACCGTGCGAGCCAAAGAGAGCTCTCTCTCCTGCTGGTTTAGCCTAATGGATTATCTTCGAAAAGGTCTAGGCAGCATTTAAGACAGCGAGCGCCATCACTCATAATGACATATGTAACAAAATACAATGAGCAAGCTTCTTGACAGGACAAACTCAAATAGAAGTTACTGCCACTAAGAAAACCCAGATGTTGATTCAGAATGAATTTATGCAGCATTTTTCTTTTCTTTTTTTTTAATCAAAGTGAATCCTTTGCTTAAACAAATAGAAAAAAGTAATGAAAGGGCACCATGAGCCTCGGTGCTCAGTATCACTCAGTGAGAGATTAGGAGCAGCAGACAATGTGCTCCCCTGCTCTCTAATCCTCAATCCCCCCTTCTATCACTTCATCCACCTGTAAACAGGCAGGCCTGCTGGAGGCAGTCTGCGAGCCAGAGAGGGCACAATCACTTAATTCACCAACTCCAGTAAATCTACAGGAACCTTAAATGTCTTGGTGACACTGATATGCAGGGACTTGGCAGTTAACACAGTAACAGAGGTCCATGTAGGCACACAGGCTGCAGGGATAACAGGACAGCAGACAACTCATCACTCTGCATATACATCCAGTCACTAAGCACGATGTGTTTTATTCGTGCTACATCCTCAGTGGTCACATCATCCTGTAGAACAACTCTCTTAAACAGACACCACTGGGCCCCTGTGATGTCTGGATATCAGGCAAAATTTTGATTGACAGTGGACTGATGCAGGTGTATTAAAATGATATCCCAATGGAGTGCACAACACACACATACGAGGGCATTATGCATATTGTGTTAACACTCATGCACAAACAACTGTAAATATCAGTTTATATAATATCAGTTTAACAGACAACGCTACAAAGTTGCAAACATTCCATCATCATGCTCCACTTTGATGTTGGACGCTGTCACACATAATAAGTGTAAACATGAGAGTGATTACAGAACGCATCACTGAGGTGAAGAGCAGGTCCAGTCACTGTCCAGTCATTTGCTCTGAAGACATGGAGTCAGAAAATAAAGAGCTAAACGTGCTGTTATGTGCATTCAGGGGATTAACAGCAGCGCTTTTGAAAAGAAAAAAAGATGCACAGGAGAAGAATTTATTTATTTATTTATTTATTTATTTATTTTATTTTATTTTTATGGGGGAACTAAAAGCCACAAGGAAAACACGGGTATCTTTAACTATTTTGACTTTTTTATTCCCTCCCTGTAATCTGCCTGCTGTGTGTCATACAGGCAGGAAAAATAATTGTAATGTTGTTAATTAAATTTTCAACAAAGCTGTGGACTCCCATTGTTGTTGTCAAAGCTAATGTTAGGAAAAATAGACGTGAGGGAGAACGCTCAGCTGTCGCCATGACAACTGAGTCAGTGTTCAGGGTCAAAGTTCAACACAGTGATGAGCGCAACGGCCATCACAACCAACAGTCGTATCGCCAACCTCAACTCTCAACATTCTGTCACTCATTCTGTTTTCCATAACATGCGTCCGGTACATTTTGTGAGTGGAGCTAGATATCTTTTGTTTATTTGGGTTCTTTTCTTTTTTTGGACATCATGCGACTTGATAATCTCCCCCCCTGGTCAAAATGAGTATCAAGAAGTGAGCTCCTGTCCTGTCTGATCAAGCTGAGAGACAAAGTCAGAGATCAGGCAGTAACTGAAGTCGATGCCTTCAGAGGGGTGCACTTCAGCCCTTCCTGTCTCCACTCTTATCCAATCCCCACTTCCCCTGTACTGGACGTCTTTTAAGAACGTGCAGTTGTCACAGGAAGAAGATAAAAGTTTGAGAAACTGGAAACTCTTAAGAAGCACTCTGCTATATGTGCAGCCTGAGCGTTGTTACAGTCTTGTCATTATAAAAACAGTGATACAGACCTCTATCTCCTTAAGAAAAGAGAAAGGCGACGGTGCGAGTCTGAAAGTTAGAGAAGCGGGTTTGTTACTGATTCAGATCCCCAGACCAGCATGGAAATTGCTGCAGGCGGGGAAATTGAACAAGCTCTCTTAAAATTAAAGCTGCTCAGTCGTCAGCAGTGAGGATTATGGTTTACTGGATGCACATGTACAGTATGTATGACTATAGGACAGTGAAGCAGCACAGTGCTGAAGAAAACCATGTGGACTCAGCAAAAGTTCCATAGAATAAAAAAACACCGGCACATGATTGACTGATATTAAGCTTGCCCAGCTCCGCGAGACCCGTTATACAGGTGCTTCATGGGAAATGAGTATGCAGTATCCATTTATGATGGCCATAAAGAGGAGTGAACCCTGATGGACTAATCTGCCTGAGGATGATGTTATCGCCCATTAATACTTTGCACATCTATCGCTCAGACAGCTGTGGTTTTCCCTCCGCCGGGCAGCAGGGAGCCCCAGTGGTCAGAATTCAACAGTCCATCATCAGTCATGTGGACTGAAGAGTTCAAGCAAGAGACTGAACCTACCGGCTCATTTGGAGAGTATCAGCTTCAGACTTCTGCTGATGACTCAAACAGATCAGAGTTAAAAGGGTATTATTATAGTAATTAGTATTTTTCTGTTAACAACTGAAGAATTTGGGACCTTAGATTTATGTGAAATTTTTATCAATAATTGAGCAGGCAGGAGGTCAGTTTCTTTTGTTGTTGTTGTTGCACCAGACCTTCAGTCTAAACACTGGACCTTGTGCCATTTACCTCAGAGATTCAAACGTATTTTGCTGCCTGAAAATCCCAGGGTTACAGGAATAAATCTATTGTCAGAGCACTGTGGCTTTGACCCCTGCACCCTTGTTTCTAAACTTACAGTCATAGGAACTGAAGGTCGCTCTACTGATGCTTTCATTCTACGTCTCTGAATGAGAACATCACAATGAAATGCCGAAAATTCAATAAAAACAGATGGGAGAATGTCATTCACCTGAGTCTTAAGCAGAGGAGCATGAACAGCATGTTCAGAAAGGGTAGATATTGTGCCGATTGTGATTTTAACAAGAAATAAACAGTTCTGGATCTACAGAGGCGCTGAGTGACAGATTGAATTGGAGAACGTCTGCGCTGCTGAGGCTTAATATTTCATTTAGCTGTGACAAAGTTGTTCATTGTCGACCTGCGAGTGTGAAGGCTTGAACAGCTCTAAAGGTTGCGTAAGCAGTTAGCATTCTGTGTATTGAGGAAAGTTTCCTTGTCGAGAAGAAAAATTGAGTTTGACATTTTAAACCAATTGGAATATACAATATGGCTGAATAATATTCCATCAGAAGCCTGTCACAGGCTGAGCTGTGCGTCACAATAATGGCTTCATCAAATCAAGGTGTCTGTTTCTTGTAACCGGCACATTTTCTGCGCTTTTACACTGGGTTTTACGTACTTTTCCCTCACTTCAAAATAAACTCACAGCCTTGGATCATATCAATGCCTTTATCAAATATACCAACTTCAAACACTGATTATTTACAGCTTTAGACTGGCGGCCAATCTAACTACAACACGGTCTTATGTACTGTCTACTCTCCTGTAATTGTATTGGAAATGATTTTCATTTTGCAAATCCACACTTTCCAGAAATTATATATCATTTCAATAAACACAGCCATATTCTGAGTTTGGAAGAACACACAATCGGTTTACATTTCAGCATGAAGCATTAATACCACCTTTCACTGACAATATAATAATTAAGTCATATTTGTGAGATCAACATCAGGTAAAGTATCAGCATGACAAGACCATCAGAAACCCCCCAACACACATCAGGCTTGATAAAGAGGAAATCTGCCACATCACACACACACCTACAACTATAGACAAAACAATCATGTAACTCACAGCTGCAAATGACACACACACACACAATCAAGACATCTATTAAATGTGACAGTGGCAATATTATTGTTCAAGCACTCTCCATGCTTTACCAGTGGACCCTCCCTGCAAAACCAACATGATCAAACAAAGGAACGGGGTCACATGGACACGTTCCAAAACATAGTTGCGCACCGCCCCGCCGCTGTTTCAAAGCCCTCTGAACTCAGAATGGGCAGGTAACTCCATGGAAGCACATGATTAGGTTTAAGGCCCGCGAGGTTACGAAAAGGTAACGCTGCAACCGAAAACCCGATGTGACCAAAAGTTAAGACCTGTCAGGTTTTTTCCCAGGGACTGCACTGAGGGAACAGGATGGGAATGGCAGAGATGGCCTATTATTGCTATAAATCCCCCAAAACACAGCGTAGGAAATGATTTATGTGCATAAATCTGCCTAGTGGGGAAAAGATGGCGGATCGTGTTACTGCTTCTGTGTTTGTGCATCTGGGGTTCACGGGTGGTGTGTAACAGATCCCACTGTACACACCTAAAGTTTTGCAATGGGTTGGCAGACACATCTTTCACATCATCAAATCATTTGTTCTGCATATGCAATGATTAGTGAAAGCGCTTAAGGTTGAAGAAAATGAGACGATTTTTTTGGTGCAACTTTGCAATACGACGCTTTTGAGAGGCGTTGAAGAAAGAAACGGTTCTGGCTCAAAGGGGCTCAGAGTCTTCAAGCAATTTCAGATCAAATCTGGTTACAGGGATCTCTGGGGCTGTAAAGATTAAGTAGACACCTGACCTTAAGTAGTAAGTCTTACAATGATAATACTATGAAAGCAAGTTTGAAAAGTAACATTAATCTTAATAAAATAATGCTTTTACAAACATTATTTTTCTAGGGAAGGTTAGCTGAGCATGCATGCTCTTTTTCAACAATGCCCTGCCTCCTATCCATATGAACACACATCTGTAACATCTGGGTGCTGCACACTGCATGCTTCAACAATAAACTGATAAATGAAGCATTAAAGTTACTGAACCTGAGAGATCATCATTGCATAGCTGGTCATCACTTGTTAGAAAAAGCATGATGTAAAGAAAGATAAATACTGGAAAATTGAATGGGATCTGGTTTATCCTCGAATATCATGCTTATGTCTGTTAACAAATTATTTCATGTAGTAGTAAGTCACAAAATGTTATTAATCTGTTTTTTTTTTTTTTTGCAAGTAATCAGATTTTAAGTGTAATTTTACTGGCATGTCAAGTTTTGTTTTGTTTTATTTTGTTTTATTCCGAGCGTACGTGGCTCATGATGGGATGATGGTTTGGTAGAGGAGAAAATATTGCGCAAGATAGGTATCACTTACCATCATGTGGTTAATGGTGCAAGATCTGATAAGTCAGTGCTTGGGAAACTGTAGTACTGGTTAAAATGAAGTGCCAGTTATGTATTCTGAGGAAGTGCTGGAGTAAAGTGATAGCAGAGTCACGTACTGGCTGCCAATCT
>OMLF01008667.1:2586-26341 GCA_900302615.1 Holocentrus rufus | reverse complement strand
CACACAAACAGTCTTTAGCCAACTGCAGCCGGGATGTCGCCATCAAAAATAAACTTAATCCACTGCGCTCTTGTTTCCTCCTGAGGCTGGGCTGATGTAGTGATTTGTGTCGGTCTGTACAGCCAACAACAGAGCAGCTGTAGTGCCTATAGCTCTTAGCTGCAACATAATGCTAACGGTTAGCTGGCGCTAGCGAGAAAAAAACATGTCGGACCTTCCCGAAGGCAGTTTTCAAGCCGGGGTGGAGATACCCAAAGGAGGGGGCGGAGCTATGCAAAAATCCCCGCTTCTTACGTAAGAGTCGGGGAAAATCAGAACAGCTCGTTTCAGCCCATGCTATCTGAGCTAGCCGGCTAACTCAGCAATGAGTGGGTTGTTGTTTCTCAGACTTTGAGGGTTAGTAGGCACGGCGAATACCCCAATATATATGTCCAAACAGCGAAAAAGTGGGTTTTGCATAATATGTCCCCTTTAAAATATCAGCACATCAGCAGCTGAACATAAGCACTTATATATGAAGGTAACATCTATTATTGTCTTCTATTTCAACTAACAACTCAAAAATAACTTTAGTGTTTCTAGTCCCTTTAATGCTAGTAGTTTATGTTAAGTAGTTTGTGTCTACAGCTAATGCCGACTGTTCTGCATGGCATCCATTATGCTTGAGAGTAAACTCTGCAGACAAGCCAATGACTTCCTGCCAAACCACCATGAACAGTTTTAGAGCCTGGATATAAAGTCTCAATTTGACGTGCTTTGAGGGACGTTGCAGATAGCAGCCTTTTCTCACTTATGGGAAACCACAACCCTGAACTGTAACAAACTAAGTTACTGTGGTTAGGCTCTTATCTGGATGGCTTCAACAAAGGAAGAGGATAGAGTGAGGTATGAGACATTTAAAGAATAATCCAATGTTTTGAGCTAAATACCCTTTTTCAGACTTATCCAGATTGACACACAATGTTCGATAACATTTTCACCTCTGTACGTCCACTAGTTCGGTTCCTATGGATACCATTTTGTGTTAGCTTAGCATAAATACTTTAAGTCTGCAGGAGTCACTAGCCTAGCTGTGTCAAAGTGAGAAAAACAAAAACAAACTTAGAGCAACTCCGAGGCTGTCTTACTTACGCAGTGTTTCATGTATATTTGAAATACACATATTGGATATTTTTTTAAACGAGAGTTGTTTTAGGAGACGTTAGATTGTAGGAACTACCGCTGAACATATGTGTTCATCTCCAACAATGACTCTCATTTTTACAAAAATTCCATAATATATGTCTAATATGCATGATATACTGTGTAAATACGACAGCTTCTGAATTGCTGTAAGGTTTATTTTTTCACTTTGAGGGAGCTAGGCTAATGACTCCTATAGACTTCAAGTCTTTATGCCAAGCTAACATGAAATGCTAACCATCGGAGTCCAACCAGTGCATGTACAAAGGTGAAAATGGTATTGAATATCTTGTCTCAGTCTGGGTAAGTCAAAAAAAAGGGTAGTGCTTTGCCCAAAACATTGGAGTATTACTTTAACACTGAACATGAAAAATAAAGGTAACAACTGAGAACTTTGTCCACAGAATGAAGTATCCTAAATTAAACTATGTGAATTAAAAAAATACAAATAAATACATAAAAATGGATACCTTCTTTTCAAAAATAACTGATGGCAAAAAATACAGCACATTACTTAGAGATATATGGTATTTTTGAAACTGATTCTAACCATTTGTTGCACTGTCCTTTACCTAATGGTCACAAGATAACATGAAAATCTAAAATAAAGAAAACCGACCTTGAGCAATGAGGATTGGATACTCCAGGTATGTTGGAGGTGGGTAGTCATAGTACATCTGGTATGTTACAAAAACAATGTACCTGAAAGAAGGACGGTGACTGTTTACTGAATGATAATATTCAGCATGGATTAAGATGAAACAAGGAACCACTTTTCAAAAACTGCAGCAAATAATATATAATTTGTCCAACACACTGAGCTCAGTATGATCTAATGAGGAGGGATTTGACTTATCATTTCAGTCAGCCATGCTACTATGTTGAAGCTTAGACATTATGACTAACTGCTTGGAAAATTGTTTAATAGCAAAACAGTAGCAGTTTAGTGTTAAGTCCACTAATTCATGTGAGCAACTTGGACAAATATGATCAACAAACATGACCCAGTGAACCTTTAAAAAAGCTTGTTTTCCCCAACCAGGGCAAAATCAGCCTCCTCATTAGTTATACGCTTCATCAAAACAGTTTTTCAGACTCTCAGACAGTTAAAGACCCTGATTAGGACCAGGGTGGCATGCATCTGGATGTTGTTTTTTTCTGAGGAGGAAGAAAGGCAATCATTAAGAGATCAATGTGAACTTAGGATTCAGGACAGAGGTGAAGCTGCTCATAATCCATTAAAACTAAATTCGAGTTAAAGCTGCATTAGCCAACTATGTAGCCATAGTTTTCATTTGCTACTTTTCCCACTAGTGACATTTCGTAACACCAGACTTTAATTTGGGCAAACAGGTCAAATCTATAGTGTCTTTATTATTGGGGATGGGACACTTTCCATTTAAACAAGACAGGTGTGTTTTTACCTAAAACTCTTTTTCTAATGCAGCTTTAAGTGTTGGCATTTTCACTGTTACATGCACAGTTGGCTTGTCCCATTCAAAATGCTATTTCTCACCAACACAGTAGAGACATTTAGGACAGTGCAGAGACTGCCAGGCACCGAGGAGGGACAAGACACTGGTAAACTATGCAGCTTGCACACACAAAGCTGCTTATTCCCAAACAAAACATTATCCACACAGGCTCCAGAAACCGCCCTGTTTACTCTATCAGCCGTTGACTCTACGAACCAAGCCAAAAAAGGTCACTTGAGCTGGAGCTTCTCTCTCTTTTATGAGATGAACACTCATCCAAGAGTCAAATCTGTAAACAAATAAAGATGTCAGATGGATATGTCTGAGGTCAGTTTTGAACAGATGTCCCTACTCCAAACTGGTTTACTCTTGTTCCAACCTTTCCTGTACAACACACCTTAATTTAACAATTCTGGTGATATAGCAGAGTCCAGTACCTAAACTGACAAGCAAAACTACTGTATCCTCTTTGCACTGATATGTGCTGATGCTCTTAGTTTAGTATTACAGCGCTTGCCAAGACTGCAAGCTAGTCCACGTCTGCACACATGTAGTGGTCAGTGCAAAGAAATCTGGATAAGGCCAAACTCATTGCCCTTTATATAACTCAGCCGACTCAAATCTTATAATCTGTAAAGCAGAACACAATGTAGGCTGTTGGCATCCAACCTCGGTTAGTGTTAAACCTAAACAATCTCTACTCGCCCTTAATAAATAATCTCAAGAAGAAGAGGATGGGTCTTAGTACCTGCACCGATAACAATCCTGTATTGTATAGGCAGAGAATGCACCAAGCAATAGTATTTTCCCCTTACGAACCAGCTAGCGTGATTCCCTCAATATAAAGTTATTTTTACTCTAAGACACTGAGACATGCTTTCTGATTCAGATGTACGCCGAATTTACCGTTACACCTTCACGTTTAAGCAGATATAAGTCGTGTTTAAGGAGTTGTGTACGTTTCCCGATAAGCAGGGCCTCGTTGATCTAAGACGTTTTTGAATGGTGTTTGGCGCGACTTCTACTGCACGCGTCTCGAGGCTGCGAAGGCAGGAAGTTGAGGTAAATTATTTCATAAGGTGCGCACATGAAACTTTTTAGAAGTTGAACGCTCACTTGGATCCCCAACCAACATGAAGTAAATAAACGAATAAACGATAGCTCACGATCAAATGATAGCTCGAGATCACTTTATGCTGCACCTTATGCACACAACATTAAACAAGTTGACCATTGTAATGGAGAATGAATGGGTTTAAACATGGGCGAAATACAAAAATAACAGGCTAACGCTTTAAACGTCAAAGGTCAACGTCACTAATCCAACACACAGCAAACGCAACTAAAAAAAAATCACAAAACGTACCCGATTAACTCGAGGAGGAGACTGTTCAGGCTGACTCCTGTCGTTGATTTCGCCCGCATCAATACAAAGATCTGCGGGAATTTCAGCACCATGCACACAAACAGTGTGGTGAAATTGGCGGCGTGCAGCAGCGTGTCGGATTCCATCGTCCGCAGGTGGAAACCAGACAACTCAAAATATAAAATAACTTTTTGATTGTCAAGATTTCAGAGGTTTGCCTAGCCTGGAAGGCAGGGCGGCCAGATGCTGCTGCTGCGCTGTCACCGGTGTCAAGACACCTGAATTAAGACACAGTTTCCGCTCTAACCTGTCAAAATATAACTCGATGCTGAAAGTTTTTATTTTGGACAACCAGGATTTGTTTTGTTCAAAGAGAAAATGACAAGAAATCAGCCCGAGTAAGACGCACTGGGCTTGTCATATAGCCTACCGTTGATTAGCATTCAGTTTTATATGAGTCAGATGTGTAGCTGCCTGTAATTGTGATAATAATTGTGTTAATTACTGTAAGGTTTAAATTCTTTTTATTGTGGTCTGTTTTTTTCCCCAACCCCGACGAATGAGCGGTCAAGCACACACAAACTAGACAGATAGATATTGATAGATAGGTAGATAGAACACGTTGGTCAACTTTATTTTGAAGTAAAAAATTCTTGATTTCCGATATTATTCTGTTAGCTTGACGCAGTTTCCTTCCAGCCAGCATCAGTTTCACTTCCGCACACATCCACTGAACTGTGATAGGCCCATTGGGCCATCTATTGTCAGGCGGATGAAGTTTGAAAGTTTATTATAGTTTGAAACAATGTATTTTGTTATCTCTCTTTTCTTGCTCTTAAAATACATTTAAAATACATTTCAATGAAGTAATCTTGAAACTATTAGGAACAGAAGAAATACAATTTGTTACAAAAGGCCTCTTCAGTGACGTAAGGAACAATGAAATAGCACTATTTGGACAGTTGAAATATTACTTTAGAATTCACCGTTCAGAATTCACCATTCATCAACTCACAAAATGTAAAGAAGCACTTTTATTCTAGCACTTTACATGGAAAAGCTACAGTCCTGAGATAGTCCACTTCTTACTTTTGCATAAGTTATACATTTACCACAATATTTTCAAAAAATGTCAAATGTCAAAAATGTCAGTTTGCACAATATTTACTTAGTAAATATTTACTATAGTAAATATAAATGCAGTAAATGTAAATGTAGTAAAAAACTATAGTAAATATTTGCTATAGTACATAGTGGGAAAACATTTTTGACTATATCCTACACTACTACATTTATTTACCACCATGCTAAACGGTTGCTATCTTAGAAAATGTATTTGCGTTAGCTAACACATGGTTAATTTAAAAAATGGTTTTATGATGTTGAACAACTTTTAAGAGGAAGCAGAGGTACAGTCCATGTTGAACGCATTCAAAGGTACAATTTTGAATTCAGAACTCAGGGAAAACCAAATTTGTGCACTACGTCCACAATTTACCATTTTCAAAATTGGGTGAAGTTGCTGTAATTTATCACAACATGAAACAATGACATACACAGAATGGCGAGTGCAGGTGGGCATATAACTAGCCTATCATCAAAATAAATTAAATTCCACATTTGTTGCTCAATACAGTAGCCACATGCATTCTGCACTAAACTAAACAATGGCTTTTAGTTCCAAATTACTAGAAAATCTCCAAAGGTTAATTTCCAAGTCATCTTGAAATAAAAACTATTGATACCAAAATGAAACCTGTTCAAAGTAGCATCAATAGTCAGTACTGTATCATATATACATTTTTTAATTGTTATGACACACTTATTACATTTGTATTATTTCTCCTATGAAAAGTCTCTTCCTTTTAGCTGTTCCAACTGTCAGAATATTAAATGGTGAATTAAACTAGTTACTCAAAGATCTGAAGTGGGTTTCCACATAACATTTTAACACCAAATTAATTTGTGCCCATTTGAATAAAATGAATTTGAACTTGGTGCAAAGATGCTCTGGGGATCATAAACTGTGCCGCAATAGAGAAGAGAAGAGATGCTTCTTTTAAGAAGCATGGTCTTTGGTTCAGAGAGGAGAAGAGGTACATGGAAATAGTTATTAATTCTCGTTTCTTAAACAACAAACAAAAAAAAAACGTGTCAACAGGAACTGAAAATAGTTCTTCATAGTGATGCTAAAAGCAAATGATTTCTGATTCCACAAAGAAACTTTCAGAAGGTGGTTCTTTAAGGAACCATTTAAAGAAACACTTAAAGAATAGTTAAAGAATGGAAGGTGAAGAAAGGTGCTGCATCCAAAAAGTTCCAGAAGAACTAGGAATGAGTCTTCCATTATTCTTCCAGACTTTTTCAAAATAGTTATTGAGCCAACTGGTTTAACAAGCAACCCCTTTCTTTCTTTCTTTCTTTCTTTCTTTCTTTTCAAATGAGAAACCATCCATTAAATAAAATGTTTCTTAAAGAGGGAATGGTTCTTCATGGAACCACAAAGAACCATTTTAGAATCATTCTTTTTCTGTGTGTAGGTACCAAACTATCAGTTTAAAGGGAGTAAACACTGGTCCACCTGATGTCATTTTTCAATATGGCTTTATGGATCTTTGCTCTCCCATATAATATTAAAAACTACAGAATCAAATGGCAAATGCCACACCCTGCTATCCCCAGCAAACACCACCTGGCTGAGCTCCACACAAGATGTGATATGACTGTCCCAGCTTGTACCCAGCTTTGTAAAAGTGACCCGGCTACAGAAAGACCCTAGGAGGGCTGCATTTCTGGATCTCGCTTGCATTTGTGATGACTCCACAGTAACAACCTGTCCATCTTCATCAGTTCCCTCCCCAGTGGAGTGGACACTCTGCTTCCAAACATGTGGTTGGTGGTGTTGGGGAGGTGATCGGAGAAGAGCGACACTTTGGTTACTAAAGGCTCCTCTGGCTTCAGCTGTCCCTACAAACACACCAGTCAACGTGGAAGATGACTCAAAGCGTATAGGTGTCAATTCAGTAAGGACGGATAAGGCTTGGAGATGCAGACAGACATATTTTGAAATATGAATACATACAAAACTAAAGATATATTGTTGTTTTTCAGTACTATTTAAAATACTGCCTTCAGCATGGATATTTTATTGTATTTTATCCATTAATCAAACTGCACATTGATGTATAAAGATTTACAGTGGGCACTATATGAAAAAGCTCACATCACAAGGAAACTTGTATAAAAAAATCAGTTACTGGTTAATAATAAATAAATTGTGATGTGTTTGGCTGCAGTACAATATGGATAATGAAAAGTCTGAGGAGAACTAGGAACACAGAAACTTTCTAAAGTTTTTAGTACTCTGAAAAGCCTTGAACCAGTTTCTAAACCACTTGTCAAGCTCTTTTTAAACAAGTTCTTTGTGAGCGAGTGTCAGGGGTAAAGTGTGTTTAAGTATAATATGTAGACTCTTCATGAATAAATTCAGAGTTCAAGCACTGCCCGACACAATAGCCTTCATGTTATTGCACTTAAATAAACTAAAATCAAACCAGCCTCATCTCCACATCTGTGCAAGTTGTCTTACCATCTGATCATAGTTTTTCAGAAAACCCCAGTTCTTCTCCCTGTGGACCACAATGTAGGTTAAAGTTAAGTTTGTTGTGCCCCAATGGCCTGTATACAGTCACAAGCTCTATTTTAAACGGGCAACACTCTGGAGGTCTATGGCTATGACCCAAAGATTACGCAGAATTGCTAGAAATCTATTTGGAGCCATAACCTGAAACAAATTCACATCAGACCAATGTTGCCTTTATAAACTGACATTTTGGAAATCTAGTTATTGCTCCACGTGTCCTCGGATATGTACACTAAAATTTCCTGGAAAACACTAGATGCAAGTCATCACGCTCTGCTTTTGATTGTAGGCATCATATAGTTTGATTACTTCACAGTATCTTGGGGATACGCACCATTGCCGGACTCCACTCATCTCTGTCCGCACATACTCTCTCCACACTTGGTCCTGTTTGACGGGATCGCTGTTGTCCGGAAGCAGTGCCGGGGCAACTGTGTCCCTTTTGGCTCCTTTGCGCGCCTTGTCCTGGGTTGACGTTACCGGCCTGGTTGCATTGGGTTGTTCCGGTAACCGGTAGCCTGCAGAGGATACACGCCTAACTTTGTCCAACTCCATCCGAGTAGACTAAAAAGAAATGTGAATGGATAACTTTTTCTTTCTTAAAAAACAAATAAGCAAACGAACAAAAAAAAGTAACAAAAATGTGTTTATAGGAGCGCAGCGTGTGCGTGAAGAAATCACTGCCTGAAGTGACGTTTTTGTTTACGTCTCCCTGGGAAACAGCAGAGCGGTTCCAGGCAGACCCCGAAGTTGCAGTCCTGTCGTCACCGCGTGAGGGCAAACAGCCCAATAAACACTAATCAATACATCTGGAATAGCCAATGTCTTCTACTGCTTCTACTACTACTACTCTGCTAATATTACTACTACCCCTGATAGTTTTTGTTTGACTCTACTTATATTACACTGCAGATTATTCCCAAAAATAAAATTCAAACCAGAAAGAGAAAATAGTAAAGATCTATAAGAAACACTGTAAAGTGGACATTTGTAAAAAACCAAAAACCAAAGCTTAGAAACAATATTCACAGAACCATATGTAAAACTAAACAGAGAAGGCAAAGGTGTGTGCCCAGTTAAGAAGTGGTACTTTATACTGCTGGCAATTGAGGTAGGCAGATATAAAGGCATTCCTGAAGAACAACTTCTGTGATTTATATGTGATCTCGGTGTTGTTGAGGATGAATTTCATTTTGTATTTCGCTGTATTTTATACAGTGACTTGAGGAATTATTTGTTTGAAAAGATCTGAAAAATCCTAATTTGTTTTGGTTGTCCGAAGCTGGTATGTTGAGTTGGCTTTTTAATATTTTCTTTTTAGGAGATTTATAGGACAGAGAACACTGTATCCACCACACGATATTTCTGGCACTAATGGACTGAATGCTTTGAAATGTTCTCTTTTGGAATCTGTGGAATTGTACATTATGATTTATCATGTGGCCATCTTGGTTGTTACTGTCTAGTGTCTTGTAAGCCCATATGGGCTGGGCACCAGAAAGATGCAGGACACTTAAATTAAGAAAAAATCAATTAATCAATCAATCAAACTACCACTAGCCTATTACAACAACTACACAACAACTACCACTATTACTACTAGTATACCACTGCTATATTAATTGGACTACTACTACTATAGATAACTGCAACTATTATCATACTATGTACTACTACTGTATTACTAATACACTTGTTGTACAATAGTGTTGCCATTACTACCACAAGTGCTCCTGCTATTACACTACCTGCCTTTTTTCCAACTAGTATAGGCTCATCATCATGAAATATGCATTTAATTTCCACAGTGTTAGGGAGGCTACTTTGAAAGCAGAGTTTTGCAAGCTACCAGTAACTTCACACTGGAAGTTGAACTAAATCAAAGCTACCCTTAGGAGAAATATAATTTTCATTAACTACAGCTGTTTATAAGAAAAAAAATAGACATTATGATACAGTATCATACAAATATTGAGTCAGTGTTCACTTGAGGGGGGCAGCACTCATAGGAAGATGGGAAGGTGAAAGTGATGGCAGAAATAGCTATCATTCAGATACCTGGCTGCGAGAAATTATAGTGAAGGAGGAGATATTGCACAGCAAGTCATTCAGAAATAGCATGCAATGCTTTGGTTGGATTGGTCAAAACAAAATTTTTTTTAACTAAGCTTCAGTAGTTAACTGCACTAAAAATTACAATTAAATAAATAGATAAAAATGTGACTACCTGCAAACTACTGCAAAATATAGTTTAATTGCATGTAGAGCATGCACATGAGAGCGAAGAAAAACTCAAATTCCTTGTTTTGTGTGCACAAACTTGGCCAAATAAAACTGATTCTGATTCTGATTCTGATTCTGATGATTCTGATATAGTGAAACTACTCCTCAATACCGTATTTCAGTTTTTATTTTGCTTTGTTTAATTAGGCTAGCCCATTCAGTGGAGCTTCCTATTCTAGGCAGACCTGAGCAAACAAGGAGTGAGGGTGTCCTGTTATGTGTGTGTAAGGCATCACAGCTCAGTATCATACTGTGTTAGGTTGGACGGACCAATTGCTTGTTCTTTGTCTCACAATCGAGTTCATGGGCCTGAAAACCTCACAGATGATGAACAATTAGATCTCATTCCATTTTGCATGTAATCACTGCTAACAGACAAGGTTTGGAAACAATGTGACAATGAGAGCAAGGTTGGATCCACAGTAAGCCTCTGTGTGAGGAGTGGAGAGCACTGTGGCAGATGCTCAAAATGTGAGGCATCCTACTGCTATCAGAGTAATATTATTATCAGTGGTGAAAAAACATGCTAGAGGAGCCATTTTGTTCAGCTGTCCTAAGAATGACACTATTATCTTTTGTCATCATTCACAGGGATTGTGCTCTAAGCCTAGTGACAATGTGATCTCAGGCAGAGCTTACAGTATTAAAGAAAGCATTGTGAATGTCCTTTTAGTTAGAACTCAAAAATCTAACTACAACTATTGAAAAATGTACAATGTTGTTGCAGCTGGATTGGTGGAATTGGCAAAGAGATCAAATATTAGTGTAGAAATGTAATCTGGTCAACCAACTAAAATTGTGACCTGTGACAAAATCCACTGAATTACTGCAGATTAGTATAAGCGGTTGATTCATTATCCATCCAATACTAAGTTTGGCAGGCAATTATTTCCAAGCTCCTGATTATTATTTGTACTGTGCTATTATTATCTAGAACCATTTCAGTCTCTTTTTTTCTCCATCAGACATGTTGACACATGGAGGAATGCTCATCCAGTCCAGTGGTGGATTGCCAAATAATGACAGATGCCGGGAAAACCACAAAGAGGCCCCAAGTGTTCGGGGCAGACCCAAATTTGAAGCTTTTGTCAGAAACCATAGCTCTCCTAAGTGAGATTCCTGTAGCGTTTACCTTTGAACGAGGAGCAGCCCTCAAACAGCTGAGGGCTCTTCAAGTTCAATATCCAAAAGCATCTATCAGTGGAACCACACAGGCTGCAGTCCACCTGAATGGACTCTCAGTGAAAGAGTCCGGCATCCCACCTTGCTGCCCATGGGAATTACAAACCGCTGAATGGCTGAATGGAAGAATGGGGAAAATTTCACGTTCCCATGTAAGAGTAGCATAATCCTCCCAGACTGTAGCAGTGAATGTCAATGGAGGTGCAAAGCCTCTGCCCAACTTTATAATATGTCCGTAATGTTAAAGATGTTGTAGATCTTGATCAGCAAAATTTGTTTGCCATTATTGTGTGATTATCTGTCGAAGGCTTTGCATATATGTTTGTTACTACATCAACTGCTGTTGTCATTAGGCCATATTTACCCAAGACGAAATATGTTTTTTTTACTTAAGTCATCATGTGCTATTTCTTCCTGTTTGAGAGCAATAACAGTGAACTCCAATATTCAGATTAAAAATAACAATTTACCGAAATTAGAAACAGGTAATGCTATGCTTCTTTTAACTAAGCAGAAGATATTTGAAAGAGAAATTTGGAAATTATTTTGGAGACTGTGGATGTGTGTCAGTCCTTTGAGGTTTAATAGGGTGTGGGTTATTTAGCTTGAAAATGTTCTTTTGATGAAGGCAATTTTGTCTTAAAATATGTCAATTATATATAGTATTACTATAGCACTGTATTATCTCGAGGTTTATTTATTTGTTTTATTTATTTTCATAACAAGTATGTATACTGGACGAGTGAGGTGTAATTGGTTAATTTTATTTTGAAATCCGGAAGTGTTCATTTATTTTGACATCTAAAATCTAAAACCGGAAGTAAGTTATATGGCAAAACGAGCTTCCAATTAACTTGACAAACTAAATCCGCTGCAAGCTCTGCAGGCATTTTACTCATGACTCCAAGCATTTTGAAACGTGCGGCAAGGCTGAGGTAATCAACCTTTTTTGCGTAATTATTTATCTTTGCCAGGATATTTATATCTGTTCCCAACTGTAATGTGCATCCTGAGCGTATAGAAGGCTTGGCCCAACATCTGTGCTAGCTAAATCTGAGGAGCTAACGTTACTTACAATATAAGACAGTTATCTTTCTTGGCAACTTTTCCACATGACGTTAGTGCAGAAGTAGTGGCTGATAACTTTCCGGTGCAACCAGGAATCAAGTTAAAAACGAACGAGGTTTAGTGTAGTCATCTCCCTGTCACTGTCTAGCTTGCCCCGGCTTTCTGACATTAGCCAGTCATCTTCCGCTAACTGTTTACCGTTAGCTAGCTAAATAACTGAAATGTTAACCGCCCAACAAGATGGGTCATTAAATAATTTAAAAGTTAGTACATTGGATAAGGTGATATCGCTTACATTGGCTCAGTGTGAGTGTGCCACAGCCGTGGAGAGAGAGGGAGTGGTCACTGTTGACTAGTTTGTGCTCTGTGGGGTTCATGTAGTTCGCTACAGTAGGTACCGTTATGCATTTTAGCTAGGTTTGTACCCGTAAAGTTAAGCTGTGAAAATCTCTCTGAAACATAAAACGTCCTGTTGTCTCGGCATGTCCTGTAACGTTTATGTAGCTGCAGCGTTTTTGTTGCAATAATGGAGGATAACGTTACCAATCACTCAATATCTTGTTTTCCAGATTCAGGATAGTCAGATTTGTGAACATGATGCTAAACGTAAACAGTACCAAAACTCTACGGGAACATGTCTTTGAATGGCACAATTTAACTGACATACAGGCTTCATTTGTGCACATATTTTAGTTTATATATACATATAAACACTTCTTCCCTGTTAGTCTTTGTGGGCTCTGTCCAAATCATAATGGTGATGTTCTGATGATGATGTGTTTTACAGTTTACTTCACATTGAGGTGCAGGTGGACAGATGACGCAACTGTGATACTTGCCAACATGTGTCACCACATTGCAGCTGGACACATGATTATATTGTCATTTCATTAGTAGTGAGGATGGGTGCAGGATGACATCACGGGTTGCACAAACAAGGAGGGGCCCATTGAGAAACTAGGCCATTGTCCCCAATTGTCCTAAGTCACACTGCATTGTCCTAATCCAAGGAAAGCCGGTCAGTGACCTCAGAGATGCATATAGCTCAAAGATTTTCCCTGTATCGCCCCTGTTAGCAGGCCAACTGAGCTTTAAGCACCCTGACCTGCAATCAAACAAATTGCCAGATATTTATAGTAGCGATATCTAGGACTTGTAGACCCTGTGGCTTCTCTATTCATGCAGTGTTTTCTACAGATATCTGGCACAGTTCTGTTGTGGTTACTTCCTGCCCTATAGCTGAACGTCTTTGCCTTACTGAAGTCCCATTATACTCATGCGTTCCTTTTTGTGAAAGTGTATTGACATTTAAAAGGAGAAATTTGTCTTTTCTCTTGCCCCACAAGGAGGTCAGAGGTCAAAGCCAGCTACAGAAGAGCACCCCTCTGAGCTGGTAGGGACTCAGCGTCTTACTCAGTGACACTTCAGCACAGCGGATGCTTGCTGTCATGGGAGACTGAGCCCGGGCCGTCCGTTTCAGCGACAGTCCCCCTAATCACAACACAACCTTGCTGCCCTTTTACGCAATGTTTGTTTGCACTGTCTGTCACCCCACAGCTGCGTTCCCTGCATTGTGAGTCTTATTAGGCCTGACTAGCCAGATGAGGTCGCGGCGGGGTCAACAGTTCACATGACTGGAAAGTGAGAGTGACATTCCAGCCGGGCAGAGTCAGAGAAGTGAGAATGCCGCGCCTCGAGAGCCTGCAGGCTGTAAATAGCCACTGAACCTGGGAGCTAAGAGATCAACAGGGCATAATCAGGGAGGGGGGGGGGTGTTATTGGAGATTGAGAAGGGCCAGCCTCGGCGCTTGGCAGTTATTTTGAGATGTTGCCTGGTTAGACACTCCGTCGGAACCAGTTTGTGTCTCTTGTGATTGATTTTAGCTTAGCTGGACTGAGAGGCTCTCATGGAGATCAACAAGGAAGAGGATAAAGGAGAAGATGACAGTGAGTGTTGGTTGGTGGGGCTGCCATTAGACTCAGTGTTGACTTCACAGGCCAAGCCCTGCGTGTTTTCTTCTAGTTCAACCTCTTTTTGTTTCTTAATCGCTTCCCCTTGCCTCTTTTTTCCTGGTCCAAAATCACAGTTTGATGATTAGTCTAATAGTTTAGCATATGTTAACACCACATAGACCAGCCCTTATCTTTACAGGCTACAGCCCTTACCCAGCCTCTGTGTTTGAGCCAGTTGAAAATTCCTGATTTCCAGTTCCTCCGTCTCTCCCGTGTAGGCCTGTACCGCAGAGGCAGTCGTCTTAGTCTTGTTTTGAAACCTCGACTGTCTGCCTTTTAACGATTTGTCAACTCACTTCTCATAACCAGTGACAGTGCTATGTTGTAGCTATTTAAAAAGCTCAAAGCTTTTTCCCTGAGCGTTTGCAGCAGCATGGCTCACGCCTTAGTGCCTGTTATGGAAATGGCTTACCGACCTTTTGCAGCGGCGTCTCTGCCATGCTGCTCATGGCCAAATTATAGCTCAGTGTGCACCCCACTTTGCTGTTGCGAAGAGAATTGCCAGAGTGCTCACAATACAATGTTATTGCAGTACTATATGCCATAATAATATTACATAATATTGTGATTCTTAATGTCCTGTGACACTCAAAGTGTTGCAGTTTGATATTGATACTGTGATTTATTGCAGAATCCATCTCTGTTTAATTTGATTGCCATAAAAACCTGAAATAGTACCATTTCATCAATAAAACATCAAAATCAATCCACACTTTCAAGAAAAAAGTAATGACTTAATTAGGCTTCTAATCTTCTTACACTGACCATTTTTCAACTCTGAAGAATATTATTTGATGGGACATATTTTTAAAAAGGTGAAAGCTGTGAATGTGTATCACAGTAATGGCCACTGATGCAATATAGAGGAGACAGGTACATATTTCTGTCTATCACTGTGAATTTTAATCAGATGTGTTCAGAATGTCACAGAGCAGTTGAAAAGCTTACCACTTCATTGTTGTGGCGGCCGATGACCTAAAGGCTTCAATTAGGTCACGTCTAGTAATGAAGCAGCGGCGCGCTCACCGATTTGTCAAGATTAGACCTAGTTTTTGGTCTCAGAATAGGACTTCTAATAGTGTCGGTGTCTCAGGTCCTGAGGGGGAGATGACGAAGGAGGATGTTTCAGAGCCTGTCGAGGGGGACTCTGTTCACAGTAGACTCCCTGCCCATCAGCACAGCCGCGGCCTGGAGCGCCCTGTCATCCACCAGGTGGCCTCTGCACCCATGCCCAGTGACTGTGGTGAGGACACACACACACACACATACATACATGCAGGGACACAGTATCTAGACAAACAAGGAGGTGGATGACATTTCATTTGGTTAGAGTATCTAACGCTGGGAGCTCACTACACAGAAAACAGACTGCGGCAAGATTGGACATTTCACACTTAGGTCCAAATTTACATATTAGTGGTATTAAGACATAAAGTCAGCATTAAGACCTGCCACTGGTACAGCACAATCTTCTTGACTCATCAGAGGTTATGTCTTTGATTTTGCATGCTACATTTTTTTGCACATGTTAAAGGCTTTAGTAAATCAGGGCCTTACTGATTGGAATAGGCATATTTTTGTCATATTTTTGCTTGTTAAAAATTGGGATCACACACATGTAAAGGCTACTGAAACATGGAACTAAAACGTATACTAAAAAAGTATTTTTTTCCTTCTTCTTCCGTTGGCAATTGCTTGTTCCTGTTCATATTTAAATGACCAGCTGACACTACAAAAGGACATCAAAGCTCAGATTTTGTGTGTTAAAAATCATTTTGAAATAATGGTGATGGTCCTGACAAGATCAGAGGGCGAGGCAGTAAAGTCCTGAATCCTGACAAACTGCAGCTGTATTGGCTGCTGCTGTCAATGCAATCTTGTAAAACAGTTGTGATGGCTGAGCACAACTTAACAGTTGTGTAGTGTGTGTCCAGCTGAAGGTGCATGGGCGTTTTCTTGAGGTGGTTTATGCCCACCGTTTCCACCATCACAACAAGCAGCCAGCGACAAATAGCTGAAGTCAGTTTTGCATCCCAGAGCATTATGAATGCGGTCACAGATAGTCAGCATACTGCACTCATTTAAAATTAATCCCCACTTATCACATAAGTCAGTAAAGGAAATGTAGAAAGTTTGAGATTAGTTGAATCACAAGTGTTAGGATTCACTGCGAGCGGCAGAGCCCATTTGTTTGCAGCCCCAGTCGGGCTTTCGAACGCTTCACTTGGTTCACGGCATGCCATCCATTGTCACATCTGATTTCGCCCGGCGCCGTACACTGCAAGCACAGCAAGGAAATTATCCAAGAAAAGTAATTTGAATAAATCGATTGAGCAGTCTTCTAGCAGAACGTTAATGTATGTCTGTGCCGCAGAGTGTGACGTGTGCTTAAAAAACTTGGCTTGACCAACCGAACTGCATCCCCTCCTGAGTCAACGTGTTTGTTTTGTTCTGCCATCCCATCCCTGCCGCCAGAGTTCTCCTTCTTTGACCCCAGCGAGCCCCAGTGCAGGGAGGTGCTCCTGGATCCCAGCACGACGGTACCGGAGCTGTTCGCCGTGCTCAGGCAGTGGGTGCCCCAGGTCCAGAAGAACATTGACCTCATCGGCAATGAGGTGACGTCCTCCAGCTTTTTCTGCTGTCCCCGTGCTCTGATACAGTTTATCTACACAGCCTTTTCCTTGGGGCAAAATGTTCTTTGTTTGCACTCGTAAAACTCTCAATTCACAAATGGCTCATTTGTTCATTCACAAATAAATACAAAAATATCACAGGAATAATATTTCATCTTTTATGGCAGCCAAAAGATGCTCGCACAGAATACCTGCTTTTTGAAAACAAAAGCCTGGTTTTTGGTTGAGGCAGGGGGAGGAGGGCGGGGGGCGCTCCCCTCCCCCTGCCCTCCACCCCCAGCTATACAAAGTAGCTGCATTGCAGTAAATTGTGCAGTGAAGTGCTTGTCTCAAGGGTAAAAGCAGATGATTATTTCTCTCACTCTCTCACTTAATAACTGCTACCCTTGAGAAATAAACGCCCCGTCTCTCTGTCAGTTTGTACAACAGTTCTTGTCTAAACCTGAAGTTGAGTAGAGTTATGATAGGCCCAGCTTGCCTGTCATTTATCAGATCAGTGCCTGCGAGTTTCACTTTTATAGCCTATTATGCAATATTGCTGCACAGTGGCAATGCTGGTCTTTTGCTACACATTGCACATCTTGTCATTGCACAGATCCTAAAAAGAGGCTGTGGTGTGAATGATCGAGATGGCCTGACAGATATGAGCCTCCTGCACTACTGCTGCAAGGCCGGGGCCCCGGGCATCGGTTAGTATCGACAAAGATGTTGAATAATTACACTCAGCAGGAATGTAAAAGTGTACACTCATCCACCGCGTCCTGCTGTGTATTAGTTTATCTTACTTCTCTGTTTGCTGAGCTAATACTCCTGTGTGAGTCAGGAAGCGCTGCTGTTCATCACCGCTTCTCCTCCACTAATATGTCCTTTACACTGACACTCTCCATGTCTGTCGCTGCCCCACCTGCCCTGCCCGGCCTGACAGGCGACGCAGAGACGGCAGCCGGCTTCGCCCGCCAGCTCCTGGCGCTGGGTGCTGAACCCAACCTGCGCTCACGCTGGACCAACATGAGGGCCCTGCACTATGCCGCCTACTTCGACGTGCCCCAGCTGATCAGGGTGGTGCTGCAGGCCTCCCAGCCTGGAGGTGAGAGCAGTGAGAGAGGAACGGGGGGAGGGGATTGGAGAATGAACTTAAGATGAGTAGTCCACTAAAAGAAAGGGATTGAGAACATTTAGTGGGGAGACAAATTATTTTCATCTTTGCTGTCATGTGATGATGTGATTTATCAGGACTCCTGGAGGGTTTGAGTCATTTGTTCTTACCACAAGACCCAAGTCAGGTGGTCATCCCATCTGCTGGAGTTATTTTACAGTATTTTTGTGCCTTACCTTTTTAGCTACAGTGGGTATCCTGAGCGAGATGAAATGATTCAATATTGCTGATATGCTAATATTCTATGATTATTAACTGTGCAAACCAAAATCTGTATGATTATATATGTGAAGCCTTAACTGTAGTGCTGCACAAAGGTACATTTCAGGGTAAAGGGTTTGGAGTTGGGAGGCTGTGTAAGTTTTTGTTCAGTCTTTCGTCAGTGCCTGATGCCCATCTCTCTCCATTGACCTGTTCCAGATGTAGATGCCACCTGCAGTGACTTTGACTTTGGCACGGCCCTGCACATCGCCGCGTCCAACCTGTGCACTTCAGCTGTCAAATGTCTTCTGGAGCTCGGAGCCAACCCCGCTTTTAGAGTATGTCACTTTTTTTTTTCTCTCTCTTACACACGCCACGTCTTCCCAAGCAGCTCAGGGCTTGAGAAAGTGAAGAAAAGTCAGTTGTAGAGACCACACAACATGGTTACTCGCAGGTTTGTATTCTACTGAAATGTATTTATCAGTCAGTCAGCCTGTCCAATTGCCAGCTGAGCCTCCACTTCAGGCAAAGTAGAATGAATTAATATCCACAGTTCAGGTCCATGATGCCTCCACAGATTCTGGTCTCCCTCTGGACTTGTTGATAACCATTACACCAGGCATTTTTATAATTCTAAGCTGGGGGGACAAAAGAACTTGATGGAAAAGCCACCTTCTTGATTCAGAAAGCTGTAAAGCAAAATGTGAATGAGGGCAGTGTAAAGAACTGGTGAGTTTGTGCAGCCGGACAGATTGTAGGTGGTCACAGCAGACAAACATAAGCACACATTTGTGAGTTTACCCAGCTGATGTTCTTAACCATGAGGCGCTCCAAGATGATGACATATGACAGATGATTGATGAAAATTTGCCTGCAAGAATTTCAAAATAGCTGCAAATTTTTTCTCCTTTCTGAGAATAGTCGGTGGACAAGAGTGTTGTCAGCTCTAGGACTGTACTTCAGGAGGCACGGCCTTTTTACTGACAGCAATGTGTGAGCTTGAGGTACTCTACAGGCTGATTCCTAAGATAACTTGCATACACGCAAGGTTCGTGCAACGTCTTGAAAGTTTGGAAAATGCTTGATTTTAACCATTATGTTTTCTAGGTTAGGAATATGCTTGAGTTCGAATATAATCCTTGAAAAATGCTTGATTATCAGCATAATTTGGTGTTTCATCAATACCGTCACGCATGAAAAAATCTTTCAATATTTGAAACAATCCTGTATTCTAGTAATTAGCAAGCATAAAATAATCCTGATCAAAACTACAATCAAAGTTAATATGAACAACAATAAACAAATTGACAATATTCATTGATTGCTGTGGATATAATGGAATTCTGTAAACTTTATTTTTCACAGTTGTATTTAAAGTAACAATTAGATTAGATGATAAAGGCTTGGAGAGTCTGGAAATTGTGGTTTAAGTACCTTGAAAGTGCTTGAAAAGGGCTTAAATTTTACTGGCTGCTTCTTGGCTTTTTATTGCAGCGCCGTCAAATACGAATGAGTTTCTTACACGGAGCATTTGAGCAGCTTCGTCACTCCTGCAGTGCTCACTCCCGCTCTTTAAAATAAAGAGATAAAAAAGATCACATGCATGTTATGAACTGAGCTGTGATTGCTGTTTCATGGTATCTGTAACCATCTCACACATTTCCTTTGTTCAAATATACTCTTTGTATGAAAGCGCAGTCACAAATAGTCATCCTCTTCATTTTCCTTCAACCACTTTGGCAATAATGATGATTTTAACACCGGTTTCAAAACACGCATGTGCTGACACACATTTGCCCGCAGTTGTATAATACTCTCTCCCAAGGCTCTTGCCCTACAACTGCACAGCAGCACAGCCAGCGTGGTTTAAAGACTCGGTTGTGCCAACAGACATTAAGCTGTCACACGTCTGTAGCAGCCTGGCGCAGCCCTCCCCCATTCAACCATTTCCCCCATGGGCATTTTCTTTTGAAATTCACACTTCTAATTTAGCTTCTAAAGTCATATTCCAGCCCCGTGGAGCGCCGGGGAGAAGAAATCCAACACCCAGAGGTCATTAAAAGCAATCTGAGTTATGTCACTAAGTGTGAATTTTAAGTGTTGATATTATATATTCTTTAAAGCTATGGTGCTGTAACGGCTTTGGTGTAGATAGTGCTGTAGGGGAGATGAAGACAGTAAGGTACTATCTCTCTGTCTTCACGGCAGAAAAAGTGTTTTCTGTCACGGAAATGGTCCTCTGTGCTTACATGCACCCTTAAATATTGGCAACTTGTCACTGAAAATGTTAAACAGTCTGGTTGATTGTGTTTAAGCTTCTTGTTTTCAGTGTTGGTATTTAAGTAGATGTGCCCTTGAGACTTGTAAGCTCTCGGAACATCATTCATTAGCATATTTTATAAAATACAGGTATTTTCATCCCAAAAGTTGCAAAAATAGACAAATGGGGATTTTTTTTGTGCTTTTACATTTAACATTTACATGTTACCAGCCTTGTAAAGTGAGATTTTATTTTATTTTTTTTTTGAAGTAAATGCCCTTTTCTGCATTGGCCCGCAAGCCTCACCAGTCATTCAGGGTGATATACTCTACAGGAATTAGCAGGTTCACTCCCACACACATCTTTCCCACTATTCAATTTATAAAGGCTTCCATGTGTAATGTGATGCTAGCTCCATTATGTACTGCATTACAAATAAAATGGTGCGACATGGGATTACATCAATTTGACTGAGCCCTTTGCAAAAGTAGCCCACATGCTCAGTAAAAAAAACAAACAAGAATTGCAGTCTCCCAGCTACACTCGAAGGCTTCACTTTTGTCATTTCAGATATTCATTGTATTTTTTTTTTCTGTTAGCCCATCAGATTTTCCATTTTGGCATTTTCTGACTCAGTTGGCAGATAACGCTGTGAAATGCTGTTTGTTTGGAATAGAAATTCTCCAGACATGCTTTGAATGGCCCTACCACTAGGACATTTCTGAAATGTTCACTCCCAAGTTGGCCTTTGTGCACCCTGGTTGCAGTCATCTGAAGCCTCAGTTGAGAGATTTGTGGAACAGCCCCGATTCAGGACTGACATTTACCTTGAACTGAAGGATATACAGCAGATTCCCAGCAGGTGGTCATTTGCCGTCAAGACACACCTCGTCTGCGACTATACAGTTTGTCAGAAAGGCGTGATGCATTTTATCTATGCTTGATAGAAGTTGCACGTCACAGTGCCGATGTGGGCTCCTGCCATTACTCTGAATCCAGGGTTTTCTTGCTGCATTATAAAGCTTTTGTGAGCAGGAGCGCATGCAGTTCCCCACTGGAGGTCACCAAAGCACCATGCACCATAACCTGATCATCCTCAACTTAAAGATGAGAGCAGGGGGGGGTACGTGCCCAATGTTCTAATGCTCTCCATGCATTGGTTGCAAGAATGCAAAGCTCCAAGAACATGTCAACATTTGTATATATGAACATGAATCACTCGTTTTAACCCTTTATCCAGATGTGTACTGGTCTGGAAAATGGATGTTTGCTCCACATCATACTGACCCAACACTAAATCACTGTTGAAGAATGATTACTTTCTGTGTGCTTTGTCTTTTGAGGTTTATCGACTGCTGCTGCTGCCTCCAGCCCTTGAGATATAGGCGACCTGTTACTAGCAGTTTTGTTATTGCTCTGTCAGCGATCATCTGAGAATATTTGCTCCCCCTCATCAGATCTGTATTGGCACCAACCATGAGTCAGCCAGTTAGAAATAAGCAAGTAGGTTTTTGCTGGCACACAGAGTGATGACTGTTCAGTCAGCGCGACAGTTTGCTGTACGTGGGGCTACGAGTTAATCCTACCTTTTTGACCCCTTCCTATTTTTGTCATGAGCCTGTTTGTGATTTATGAGGGTTCTTATGTATTCGCTACAACCCAAAGCAGCATACAAAAGTGAAAGCTTGTCAGACTCTTAACGTCAAGTGCACTGATTGCTCAAGAGGGCATCACTGTAAAAAAAAAAGTACAGAAAATACAATTCCAGGCAGGCACAGTCATTTTAGTATAAACAAGCTCCTCTCAGAACATGTAAAACCACTGTTTTTCTGCAGCTCTACAGACAAAGTGCTCTCATGAAAAGTATTTACAGTGCAGGGTCTAGTAATAATGATGTTAAAAGGCCACCCAGATCCAGAATTGACTTGAGCAACCCCGGTCAGCACTTCTTGGTATCAGTCCGGGCCTTGACAGTTCATCATTTTGCAGGTTTCACGGGGTCAGCATTTATGCACTTGTGTCGCGTGAGTTAGGTACATCTCTCCCTCTGCCACGCGGCAACGCTTGTCCTCAGGTTGGACTATTTTTTCACACCTTCATCACTACAAGCATACACTGGTTTGTACTGCACTTCAGCACTCTCCTTTATTTTGTTGTGTCTGTTCCATATGAAAAATGCTGTAAGTTGGCAGAATAGCATAAGGCTTGGTACCACAGCCAAGATCTTATGTTTGAAATCACTCATTGCCTTTTGAATAAAGGCCATACTATGAAGTAATTTAATTTGATAATGGACTTTCCAGTCCCTGAACAGTTGGTGTATCACTAAGCCTGGTTTCCAGCATCACCAGGTCAAGAAGGCCCAACAGAGACTATTTTTCTTTAGGAAGTAATAACAGTCCCACCTCCCAAAGCAGCTGCTGGTTAACTTTTACTGTGCCACCATTGAGAGCCTCCCAATCTACTGCTGCACGGTGTGGTGTGACAGCTATACTATGGAAGCAGGGGTTCTGTGCAGCCTGAAAGTATGAGAAAGTATGCAATAAAATTTTGATAATTTCAAGGTCTGGAAATGCATGGAAAAACAAGGGAAAAGTCTGGAAAACATTTTTTGTTTCCAGACTGTTTCTATTTTCCAAAATGTGTAATTTATAAAATCGCAACAAACAAATCATAATAAAAGTCTAATAATAAAGAAGCCGTGTTTTCCATTGAGAGAGCACCGGGGAGAACGATTTGAACGCCTCCTTTTGACTGTTGGGGGCTTGTGTGCTGTGGGCGTACAGCCTGCCGCCCAAATGAACAACAGCACTGACTGATCCCTCCAATTTAGCTCCAGTCCACCTGAGGCCACACGATGGGCAAATGCAAATTTTCAGATAAGTGGATAATACGTCCAAATTATTCAAAGTGGTTAGCGAAGGATCCGAAATCCGAAGCAATAGCCGTGTGTAAATTATGTGCTGTATGTTTTGATATATGGAACATGGGTCAGGCAGCCATTCGCAGCCCACAGAGCTTTTAAAAGCGTCCTCTGCACCGGGCGGAGGATAAAAAGTATTTTATTCGTGTTTTGTACATTGATTTCAGTAAGTGAAGCAAGTTAAAATCTGTTTTGCAACGGAATAGCAATGCAACAGATGAAGTTTTGGACTACATGTAGGAACCCTGTGGAAGACCAGAGGGATCTGCAGCGGGTGGTGAAGGCGGCTCAGCATGTCAGTGGTACTACACTACCATCTTTGAAGGACATTTACACTGGCTGCCTACAACAACAAAAAAAACCCACAACA
>OMLF01008663.1:2277-18516 GCA_900302615.1 Holocentrus rufus | reverse complement strand
CCGAAATGTCATATTTATGAATGAGACCATCATTTTATTATCCCTTCATAGCCAACACAGCACTCGACGTTTCGACAGGCTTTTCATAAAAAGAGGGATGTGCTGTTGCTGAAAAGTCAGGTCAGCAGAGAGTACATGAAAGGAGCGAGCATCACAGGCGTCATTAATCACATTCACCAACAGGGATGCATACACTTCAAGGTGTTGCATGATAAACCGAGATGATGCTTTATTCATGTTTGGATACATCAGCGCCAGCCGCTGTGACATCAGCAGACCCAAGGAATCAAGTTGCACGCAGAATCACAATGCACAGTGTTTTAGTTATCAAGAAACATCGTAAACCAGCAGGCAATAATTCAGTATTTTCATTCAGTGGAATCATATGATGATATCATGATCAAGCTGTCTAAATTGACAAGAAATGCTTTATTTAATGCAAAAAAATAAAGTCAAAATATTTGAATGTAATTTCTAATCTTCCAAGTTGTGTTTGACATTGTGCTTTAATCATAATATAACAATGATATTAAAATGAATTCAAAAAAGCTCAATTTTAAAGTGCATGCTTTCCCCTTCCTACATGTGCTAGTTGCACAGCTTTGGGATTTTAGCAGCAAAGAAACTAAACCAGTGATGCACAGATGCGGTCCTTGGGGTCCTGAGTACTGCTGGTTCTCTGTGCTGCCTGGTAGTTTAGATGCGGGCCAGCAGGTAAATACAGTTATTGACCTGGCAGAATCGAAAAAACAGCAACTCTGGACCCCGGGGACCAGATTTGAGAATTACTGATCTAAATCAACAGTTTTGTTTTGGCCGTGAGGACTCTTTATTGATTTGTTATGGTTGTTCAGCCAGCTTAGGTACCTCTCATGTAATAAGCAATGAAATCCAAAGATACATTTTGGCGTTCACTGCTCGACTCTCTATCCGCTGTGCCTGCAGTTCTAATGTATACAATTCAATCAAGCAGAAATGCCGTAGAGCTAATTTGCCATCCACTCTGCTCAAAATTACACACGCTGCTCAGCCTTCACACTCTGAATAATGATAAGATTATTTTAGTACACACAGACACAGGATTCCCTTCTCTCCATTAGCCTGGCTTCTGCTAAAATGTTGCAGGCGAGGCAGCAGTAAAACAGAAATGAGCCCTATGAAATATTCAGCTTTACTGGTGAAAGAAGGGAAGCTGTTTATAACCCCGGCGTCTCTTTGTGAGGCAGCAGCAGAAACAGTCCCTGAAACTGGGTTAATAAGATCCAGCCTGAGTCTGTAGCCCTCTCATCTCTTGTTCTGTAAGCGCTCAGAAGAGACGAGCACGGTAACACCACAGTAGTCATTAGATGTTTGGTGGAGGAACAAAGGGTTTTGTCGTGTTACGTTTTCAAGAGAGATGCATCCGTGTTGTAAAAGATCAAAGATGTACTCAAGCCTTCTTTATCAATTATAGTTTTTATCACCGCCGATAATCTCTTACTGTCAGCCAGAGGTTGCTAAGTGTTTTCCCACTGAGGTGCGAAAGGATCTGCTTGCCAGAAGTTTATGAATCCCTAAGACATTTAGATTGCCTTCTGGCTCTCGTGATTTGTTCTTCTGGGGAAATACCCGTTCAGAGCGAAAATAACATTTAATTTCATTCTCTAAAGCTGGAGATTCCACATACTGTGTTTGTGTGTGTGTGTGTGTGTGTGCTTATGTAACAGCCAGCCTCCTTGGCTGCACTTGGCCTGGTGTACAGTTTGTTATCGTAAACCTAAATGGCGCTCAGATCCTTTGGGTAGAAAGCAGATTGTGCCCATATCAGACCGCTGGATGAACGGCTTTAGAAAACTGGACCCTCTCACCGTGTCTGTCCTTTTCTCTGATAGACTCGTCACTGTAGCTTTATTTCACAGGACAGACATGGGAATGGCTCATTGCATTGATTGCTGAGGGAGGAATGGTCCCTGCACTCATCCATTAGAATACCCCAGTCTTTGGTGTGTAGTCTTTCTCTGTCACCTAGCACACAGAGGCTCTCATTATGTGAGTAATTAACACAATTAATAATCCTACGAGCTGATTACTAGAACATCCACTGGCGAAGATGCAGATTGACTACTGAGAGAGAGAGAGAGAGGTGGGGAAGAAGGAGGAGAAATAGATGAGCCTTTGTCTTTTTTTTTGTCACAGGTCTGGCTGCAGCACAGAAAGCACTTATGGAAATAGAGGCGAAGAAAAAGAAAGAAATGCATAATTAACCTGTCTCAGATGTCTCAAGCTACAGCGCTCAGGTTCCCTGATATGACATGTTTGCTCTTAATTAATCTTAGCAGTGACTTAATTATTTCTTCAAAATAAGACCATTATCACAGTACTATTTTATTTTCCTCAGTTTGCTTTCATCAGTTTCGTGTTTCATTTAAACAGATGATCAATGTCACCGCTACAACAACAATAAAATGCAAAAATAGAAACAGCATTTTGATTGCTGTCTATTGAGTTCATTTAAACATGGCTGGGTCTAGACTGAAATGAGCCTAAACATTGTGAATAATCAGTGTGGGCTGTTTTTCTTATTCTTCCAGTGGTTTAGATTCCAAAATTGTATGGGAGTGACCAGAATTACAAGAAATACTCTGAGGCCTTTTATCTATTTGCTGATGTAACTATAATAGAATTTGTTATTTTGTAATACGATTAATGTTCATAATGCAGTTAAGCTGCTGTAACAAGTGGCTGCAGAAAAAAAAAAAACTCATTGTATTATGCAGAAGTGATAATACCATTTTTCTTTCCCCATAGTTCAGTTTTATCTGCTTGAGGCAGAGGAGAAAAGTCTAGAGCTTGACTTTTAGTATTTCTGTAGCACTGAGCTTCATCCAGAGGCATGAATAATAATTCAAGGTTACCACATGCCAATGATGCAGAAACTATTGTTAAGCACATATAGTTTAACTCTCTTCAGCCTTCATCTCCTTCCTCCTCTCCCTCCTTCTCCACCTTTCAGTCCATTTCTTCGTCAGGCAGCTTTTATTCCACAAATCAGCCCCAACACCAACATACACAAATCACAATTACGCACTTTCCCTGTCAGTTGTTGCTCTTCACCTTGTCTGTTGGTGTGGGTTTGGTTGGAGGAGAAAGTCAACTCCGTGGCTATTTCTGCAAATCACAGGCTGCCTGAGCCCACGCTGGCCTTTCTCAATTAGCGGACAAACCCGCACAGGCAGCATATCAGTGATTGGACAAGAAGCTGCATTCTCACGGTGGCAGGAAGGCTGCGAGTAAGGATGACAGACACGGAGCAGAATGCAAGAGAGGTCACAGTTAAAAATGACTGGAGGGATGAGCGCGATGGGAAGACAGGTGACAGAGAAAGTCCTAGATAAGGTTTTAGAGGCACTCGCTCAGTTGGTTTGTTTTTCCTATTTTCTGCTCCATTGAGCCCTGTCAGAAACTGGAGAGGCCTGCAGGCCTGATGGGTCATATTACTGATGATGGCTCCTCTGAGAGTTATAATGTTGCTGTGGCTGCATGTGCACTACATGGCTGAAAGGGCAGGCTTTGTTATGTGTGTCATGGTTGCAGGTGGGGGTTAAACCGTTTGCATCTCTAAAAAGAAAGAACTCTTAAAGATAACATCACAGAGACATTTGTTCCTGAGTTTCTACAATAAAGTCCTTTCACCCTTGTATTTGTAGCCCTTGGCTAACCTGAGCCCCGAGTTTACGGTAGCTCAGGGATTAGGTTCGCCTTGATTTATACTAACCCAGGCCTTACATAAGCCCTGGGTTAAAGATTCACATCTGAACATCAAAGTCCAGGATTAACATCCTTAGAACACTTGTAGCTCAGTTTTGATTGGACAACAAACATTCTATTGCTTTTGTTCCAATCTCAATTCACACCGCAGACCACGACATTGACTTTTTGGGGATATCCCAAAAAAAATCAGGGATAACTCCGCTAAGAGCAGGGCTAAGCTGTCCCACATTCAAAGTGAAATGACTGTTTGCCCAGGGCTAGTGGGGGGTTTTGCCCGGGGCGAAGTGTAATGTGAAAAGGGCTTTATATCCGCTGTCGCCACATGCTTTACAAAACGTCTGTCTGTCCTGCACACGTGTTGCTGTCCCAGTGAGAGGCTGAAGGAGAGCTGCATCATAAAGCCCGCTGACTGCTGGGTAGCACACTGATGCAAATGAGAGCGGATCAGGGGGTCTGCTGCTGTCTGGGCGGAAGCTGTCCTTCAGTGCCCTCTCCACAGCTCATAATCAGAGACAAAAGGCCGATCTGGCGAGGGAAGAATGTTAGTTACCGCCACACACAGAGTCTCAGCCTTGGAGGAGGTGAGCTATTCATATCACAGCCTGACGCCACTTCTTTGGCACCGAGGTTTCAAAGTAATTAACATTTCAAATTGAATTCTGATTGGCAAAGTATGATAGGCTGTTTTTTTTCCAGAGTTATTGACATCCAGACCTCCCAGAGAATGAGGAGGAGTGATGGGTGTGTGTGTTTGTGTGTGTGTGTGTGTGTGTGTGTGTGTGTGTGTGCTGGTGGGGTCTGACTTGATTGGCAGTGACATGGAGAGAGTGACTGACAGGTCTGCAGGCAGCGTAGAGGGTCATTAGTGCAGTGCGCCAGTGCTGATGTGTTATCTGTCCTGAGGCTTTCTGTGTGTGTGTGTGTGTGTGAGAGAGAGAGGGGGCGGGGGCCAAGGCAGAGGAGAGAGGAGGCAAGAGAGGGAAAAAGAGAGAGCCGGAGAAAAAGGGAGAGCTCGCCGCATAGTTGCAAAGTACACACAGGCATGGATAGTTTCCACTCGGACAAACATGTCATGTATCATTGAATGCGGTGTCTCCTCCTTGCCCACACCCAACCCACGCCTCTTCCCAGACGCCTCTCCAATCTCCTGTAGCGCATAAGATCTCATCTCTAGTTGCCTGCAAAGGCTGCCTATTGATTTCACCTCGCTGTGCGCAGAGGTCCACGTCCGATCCCAGGAAGTGGATTATATGCAGTGAGATATACAGCTGAGATAGTGGGATAAATTCAATTTGCTTCATTTCCTTGGCATTTAGATAAAGTAGAGAGATGAGTGAATTGGGAACCAATTTGAGACCCTGTACCATCCGTATAGGCTCCTTGTTGTTCGCTAACGTTTCGCTAGGAAGGAAAAATCTAAAAGGTCAACATTTCCCCGTGTGTGCATGTGAGGCCGTGCACATGCACAGCTGCACAGTTGTAAAACACATTAACCATGGGGAAAAGATTCTGCTTAAGCGAACCTATTTGCTTGCCGCTTTATAACGGTCCCTCTCAGTCTGTTGACACAACGTTACGATCGCTCATGGCAAATCGGTGAAGCTCTTTGGGTTTTATGTGCAGAAATCCATCTTAAGGGCTTTGTGCGCTGTGTCATCTCGCTGAAGAGAGCAATGCAATTTTATGTCTATTCAGTGTTGCCGTGCTGTGACCCACAGCCTCATCTGTCTTTGCTCATGATATTTCCAGACAGTTTTATCCCCCGGATAAAGAATCTATAGCTATTAAACACCCTGCCCGGCTTTAAAGTCTAATTTGTTCTGCCAGTTTCATCTTGCATTATTCTTAGGATCTTTAATTTGAGGCGATGGACATGTAATGGATGTTTCTCCGGTCCAGGTTTAACTAGGGGTCCTGAAAACAGTTCCTACTAATTGGACCAGAAAATAGCACAGTAGGAATGCATTTTATGTCCTATAATACATCCCACGGCGCCGTTGGAAGTATTGACTTGTGCACTGTGTCATTATTGACTGTATGTTGATGAATGATTAATGTGTTGTACACTTAAATCATGTCTTCCGTTTCCGTTGTATGTCCGTCACACTGTGCTGTGTCGGCCAGCTGCAGCCGGCTGAAGGGAGCTCGTGGTCAGCGGTGCAGCGTGAGTGGAAGCCTCCTGCTGTTTCGCGGTCAGCAGAGATACTCTCTGACATTTATCATCAATTTCTATGGCGGTCTGTGTGACATTAATGATTCAAGAGGCAACCACATAACAGCATACAAATTGCCATGAGGGAACTAAGGCAATATGGGAGCAGGAATAATGCAATGCAACTACAGTGCCTTAAAATACTGAATGCTACCAAGTTCCAGTGACATAAACAAAATGCCTCTGGTTGAGTAAGGACAGAGTAATGTTTAATAGAGTAGTGCAGTTGAACATTAAATGGAGAAGGCAGCATGTATCTTTTATTAATGACCTGAACTGCCAATTCGGAGCCATCCAGCTGCTCCTCCACCTCATTTTGGGCGATACTGTACAGGATAGTAATGGAGCCCCTTAGGGAAATTATCTGGTAAAACATCGGCCTCCCAGGAGGTAAAGAATATGCTGATATAAGGTGAAGGCAGGTCTGCGGGCTTAGCTACTGTATCTTTTATTTATAATGACCGCCGCTTTTAAAGACACAGATATCTTAAGTCAGAGATCTGTGCTGATCTTAGCTGATATAACCGGGCTAAAGCTGCTATAGAAGCTGAATTTTCAATTGGTGGCTGGTGGAGGTTGACCCACATTCCTGCACAAATGCTCTCCCTCGCACACACAAACTCACTGTAGGACCCCATGTAATATTCTGCATCTCTCCACCCCTCTCATCACACTTTAACTCTTTCATCGACGCACACAGCTGCGTGCACGCATTCACACAGAGCAAAAGGTGCATTAGGCTTCATGCATTCATCGCTTTTCCACCAGAGGTTGTTGCTGGTGCCCAGAGGGGCCTGAGAGCATATTGAAATGGAAATGGGGAAAAAAAGAACAAGAAGAAAGGAAGTGCAGCTGACCAGAGCCCTCGCCAGCGAGGTGAACACAAAGACGAGACCGTCTGATGTAAGGGAAGATGTGTGGTTCTACTGTGAATTCTTATGTCGTATGTAATCTAGTGCAACTGCTTTTTACCAAAGTAGAAACAGAAGACACAGGCTATTTTTTTTGGTCGACAGCTCACTTGTGTTCAAGAGCAAGTCTTGGATTTCACTCTTAAATTTCAGTTCATCACTTTGTGTGCATAGAAAAGATGTTCACCTAATGACCATACTCAACACGACATCTCATTTGTGCCTCAATTAACCAAATGGGGCTCTCTTTTTTTTTTTTATTACAGCCTCATTTCGTGATTTAGGCCGATAAGATGAGTGTATACTTACATAAAAACCTTTTGTCGTGCAGCTTTAACTTTGAAATAACTACAGCGTAATTACAAAGGCAGTTAGACAAGCCAGTCATATTAAGTTGAATTCCAATTAGCAGTGTGTACCAGCTGAGGTCTGAGAATCACCACTTTTATCTGCAAGTTTTCAAAGCAGCATGAGGCGGCTAATGAGCTCCAAAGAGGCCAAACAGCCAGTGCCTGAAATCGTGACAATATGCCGAACATGGACACACTGCATCAGCAAAGAGAACTCACAAGTCAAAGCTCACCGATTGGAAGAGACAGATACTTAATATGATAGCGTCCAAAACTGACAAAAATACTGCCTTTATAAATTACCACATAATCAAAAACCTCTTTAATACACTGTGAAGAAAATGGTATCTCTTCTTTGGGCTGCTGCTTGTATTTCAGGCAAATGGACAAAGATGAATCACCTGGTGAAAGAAGCACAAAAACTGAACCTTTGAGAATTGATATAAGTCATATAGCTTGCGTCATCTGTCTCATTTTGAATTTGGAGAAAGCTAAAAGATCCCTTCAAAAGTCTGTGACCAGCTGTTGAACATGGCGGTGGATCTGTTATGGCTTCAGCAGTTGCCTCATGGGAGTCATTCGGTGTGATGATTTCTTTGCATGGCTGTGTGAGAGTGAATTGACACGAAGCCTGGTGAACGCCTATGCTGCAAACACCGCTCCCTCCAAATGTTGCTCCCATGTACATCGTTAAACAAATTCATGAGCGGTTTCATAACTTCCAGGATGAAAAGTAAACACCATCCATGGCCTCCTCGGTTCACCAGATCTAAACATCATTGAACCTTTCAGAGAAAATCTGAGGTCCAGATTGCCAAGTTGATTTCCTCTTCCTCCATCCCTCCAAAGAACTGGATGTTTTCCCTCTTGAAGAGCAGTTCAATACACGCATTTAAGGACTTGGATGAGAGCATTTCAAGGAGAACTGAAACTGCTCTGAAGGCAGAAGAGAGCCCCATTCCTTACTTGATAATCAAGTACATGTCTGGTCTTTGTTATTCTCTCCAGCCCCTCTATGGTCAGTAATTACAGTGTTTTACTGGTGCCCTCTATCCCTTTCTCATCTCACGTATCTTTTGTTTTCCTGCCAATTGGACCCCAGCCACGCCACGAGACACCTGTTGTGTTTAACTGCCAGATTGATTCTCCTGTCACCGAGCTTCGCCCCCCTGCAGAAAACTGCACCTCATAACCAAACGGAGCCAAGGGTAAAATGCCAAAGTATCCATTTGTGGTTTTACTATAAACCACACAGTGATATGAGAAATACCAGGAGGAAGCCTATCATTCTTTTAAGAGCATGGAGAATGGAGGAAAAGACCATAACTTGACTTTATAGTGCCTTCTTCTTTTACGTGTCCCCTATATAGCAGAGACAAATCACTCCTCCTGGAACTATATCCTTGAAAAACATAACGTGGCAAAAAAAGATGAATACTTTTCCCATGCTCCATTGAGAAAGCAGTGAGTCACTGTGCTCCCCCTGAAGCTAGATTATTAGTACAGGGCTGGCTGAGTGCGTTTCCTCTGCTTAGAAGCCGAGGTTTCAGTGTCTGCTCGGTGTTGTGTTTACTCAGGGCAGAGCGAATGGCAGCGGGAATGTGTGTTGTGTGTACTCAGGGAGGGCCGTGTCAGGGCACCACGCCTACCGCTGCACATATTAGAAACTCTGAGATAAAGACGGTGATCCCGATATGACAGCGCTGTGATGCCAGCTCGGATAAATATTAGTTCCAATTTATTGACACTGTTGATCAAACATTAGTCACATAATATACCTGTTGTCTCGGGGGGAGTCATGTGACACAGTTTTGCAGCTGTTCAGATTACTCCATGTCCAATGTGTTGTTCTACATAATTATGAAACACATTTTTGACACACTTTTCTGTCTCTGTGGAGCGTTTGCAAAAACAGTTTTTAGTATGGTGGATTAGGTAACGATGAATACTAAATTCAGATCATGACCAGTTAGCATCAATTGCTTGTAATGTTTCAAACTCAATTATTGGTTTTTATTCCCATTCCCATGACGTATTAAGGTGTGTTGTCTGAATGTTTGCTGAAGTGGTTCAGTTGACCAGAGGTCATCTGTACTGCAGTTCAAAGAGCCTGTGTTTGTTTGAGGATAACTACCAGCCCATGTTTGTGCCACTACTTCCTTTGTGGAATCTGAGCATAAACTCAGTGACTCAGGAAGAAGTGACACAAAAACAACGTTCATTAGTGCCCAAGGAACTGTTCTTCTACAAATCAGCTGCCCAAGCTCTCCTAAGGGAAGATATGGGGAGTGACTAATGGAAAAAGACAGTTTCATATTCATCAATTTGAATCTTGTTGATTTAATGGGAGAAATCTGTAAATCTTCATTATTTGCTCACTCTGCTCCTGCCTCGCCTCTTAAAGACAAAGGCATATTTCTTCATCAGTTACAATGCAGCTGCAGTGCAACTTAAAATGCTAATCACTGATGTTTGGATGTGTCTTGGGCTGCAACTGAAGCTTGGAGAGTGTCTGCCGGTTCATTAGCAGTAATTCATGTAAAGCAAAAAGAGGAAAGGCAAGAGAAGACAGGATGAGGATGAAAGAGACAGTAATGAATAAGGACTGAAGGAGATTGGCGTGGGCTTCTGCAGATCCCACCACTCTGTTCACTTATTATATTATTCCCTTTTAATTTTCGTTCATTTCATCTCAACTTTATTTCCAAGCAGAGGCAAACTTTGCCCGTTTTCCCTCTGTGACTCATATAACTTAAAATATATCAGTTTTGGAATTTGCACTGTGTCCATGACTCAAAAGTCAATGGTGATTTGCGTTAATATGCGTCTGCAGAAGCCAAATGCCTTTGTCGGTACCCCTTCGTTCAAGCAATGCATCAATGTCAGCATAACCCCACTGGATAATGTCCCTGACTTATTAAAATACAATGATAAATCACATTGCAGTCTACTTGGCTTGCTTAGATGACATGCTAAGGAGGGAGTATTATTCTTATCTTAGCTATACTTACAACAGACCAATTATATTAACCCTCCAAGGGCTTCTCTCTCTCTCTCTCTCTCTCTCTCTCTCTCCACCTCTCCCAGCTCATGCATAAACAGAAGACTGTCTCACTTCCCGATTACTTCACCCTCCCACTTTACCCTCAATCTGTCTGTTCACCGAATATTCCCTCTTTCATTCTCTTAATCAGTTTCTCCATCTAACCTCCTTCCCCTCTGCCTCCCCCAGAGCATTGTGCCCTTTTAGTTTTTTTTTTCTTTCCTGTTTTTTTTTTTTTTTTTTTTGCTACATCATCATCCCATTTCCTCCCTCATAAAGATACTGGAAAGTGGAACATTGGTACTTCAAATGCTGAATCATAATTGCAGTGTTAAGCATACTGACATTTTAATGCGGTTTGTCACAAGAAAAAAAAAATTAGAAATGAACAGCCAGCGAATCATGATACCGTTTCCACTCATCCTCCAGGGGGTCATAGATCATTCAGCATCTAATAGGCATCACAGAGTCCTTTTCACGGCAACATCTTGAGACTGTATTTAATCAGAGAGTGCAGTTTGATAGGGAATCGTGTGTGTGCGTGTATGTTGAGCACAGCAGTCCTCTGACTACTGACAACAGTATTAGAGGTGTTCCACAAAGGACCAGTTAGCATTCCCACAGTGCACCACAGCGGCGCCAGGAGTGACATTTGCACTCTTTAACACCTTGTACCCTGTGGACCATTTATCACTCATGAGGAAGTAATTAACACAAGACTGCCGTGTGTATGTGTCCCTGCATGCATGCCTGTAACATAATTGGCTTAAGCCTTGTCCTGAATTTCATGGGAAGATAGCGGCTCGCTAATAGAAGCTGATTAATGTCATACTTTGTTGAGAAATGTGGGTGCTGGGCTGTGGAAGTCAGCCACGGAGACTAATTGGGAGGTTGTGGAGCTGTCAGAGGGCCGCCAAATTGTAGCTCCTCTTGTAATCCTGCCAATCAATGTCTTGTTTTAATTAGAACGTTTTACACCGGCCATGTGGAAAACACAAGCAAATTAACCAGCAGCTTTTGCATTGCAACGCCAGGATTAACCATCGGTGTCTTTTTCTGAGTCAATAACAGTAACTATATTTTATTGACTAACGCGCACGTCCCCTGTGTCTGTTTGACTTTGTTTAGGCTTCCTGCGGAGACGAAAGTGATTGCCGTTCCTCGGTTGTAATTTCAGTGACACACCGGAGAAGCTCTCTGTGATTAGAAGAGGAGCTCTGGAGAGACTTGGGGGAGCGTTTCCAAATTACAAGTTCAGACTACGATCATGCCGGAAGAACAACAGCCCAAGCGTTAACGGGACACAGCAGAACCCAAATCAGAGCACGACACAGGGTCATGTAGTGTTTCTCTGACTCCGTGCATGTGACAAACCCAAACCGTCCACTGGCTGGTTCGATCGTCCGGGTCGAGACTGACGGACCAATGGAGCAGGCCGGGGTGGATCTGAATCTGTCCTTTCTGCTGGAACATGAAAGAGACATGATCCTGAAGGTGCTGCAGAAAGATGAGAAGCTGAGGAAACGAGAGGAGAAGAGGATTCGGTGAGGATTGCTGCTATTAGTCGTTACAAGCCTATGATTATGTTGTAACAGCTTTCACCTCTTAATACCTCTCCGTCTTCTCCTCCTCCTCCTCACTCACAGGAAGCTGAAGAATGAGTTATTAGAGATCAAACGGAAGGGTTCCCGTCGGCCCCAGGAGGTCGGGGAACGCCAGTGCGCTCGCTGCCTGAAGACCTTGGGCCTGATCTTCGACCGCGGAGAGTTCTGCGAGGAGTGTCAGCAGCGCGTCTGCAACGAGTGCCGTGTGACAGCTCCCAGAGGACGCCAGTGGAAGTGTAACGTCTGTGCCAAGATCTCGTAAGTGTGATATTACAGATGTGTCATTGAGGGTTCCTGCCTCGCAGTGAAACCTCACAAGATGAAACATCTGGTAGTGCAGCTGTTTCATTAAAGTATATCGATGCACAAAGAATTAATGTAACTGAAATTTACAGCTTTTGATCATCACTTTAAACACTTTTAGCACACTTAACTTGTAGTTATGCTAATTAACTTTGGCTAATGAAAAGTAATGTTACAGATTTTATCTTTTAATTTTGAATTTGTTTTCAGTGAACATGTCTGATGTTATAAACAACAAAATTGCTCTTCCATCTGTTTGTGAAGTCTTCACTTTCCCATCAACACTTGCTGCAGCTGTAGCTTTCCAAAATGACAACTGCACAAAATGGATTTTGTGTCCGCGAATTCGACTCAAAGAAGGCTGCATATCTGGGTCACATTCAGAGGACACTTTGGCTTGTAACAGCCTTGTCCAGTGGCTATTACATATGCGGCCTTGAAATGCCACCTTTGAAGGAGGCAGCTCCTGAATGCAGCTTACATGACTGCAGTCGACTCCAGATGGTTTGGATTTGACACTTCATGACGCCGCATCTGTCCCCTTTCGTCTATAAGGACCTCAGGTGTTTCACTGCCAGGGCTCATTCTGAAAAGGAAAAATCCACCCAAGAACACTTGAAAATGGCTAAAAGCAGCAGAGACGCCGGTTTCTTCAGTGACAGCAGCCTCAATAGACCAGATTGCAATGCAGTCACAAAGCATGTTGCATTTTGAGCAAGAGATGGGACTCTCACTTTTTCTCAGCTGGGAAAACTCTCTCTCTTGCTCTTGCTGTCAATATTGTTATTACTCTCTCCACCTACACAGAAACCCACAGCTGAGCATAACAAGGCAGACTGGAAAATGGGTTTACCAAAAAAAGTAAATTACAACACTTCATCACAAAATAACTGCAAATGAATGCATTGAACATCACAGATTGCAGCAATCTAACGGTGAATAAAGCTGTCTGAAAGTGGAATTTTCTCTTTATAAAGACTTAAAGTATGTGTAGGCATCGCCGGCTTCTCCGTTTGAGCAAGACGTGGATGATGTGTTTGCGTTGCAGGGAGCTGAAGGTGGTGACAGGCGAGTGGTTCCTGGAGGAGAGGTCCAAGCGCTTTGAGCAAGGCCCGATGAACAGCAGCGATGTGGTCAAGCAGACAATCATGAGCAGTCCCACTGGTGAGCGTGACCAAGCAATAATGATTATTGTGTAAAAAAGTCATATGTAGGCGGACGTTGTTAACAGATCATTGGTGTTTTTGATCACAAGCTTCGGACAAGAAATCCCCAGAGAGCGTGCTAACCCAAGATAAACGAGCTGAATCTGACAGGTCCGACACACCCAGATCAGGCAAAAGTGCAATACAAAACCTTTTGGATGGAGCCAAGAGGAAAGGGTAAGGAGGCACACACACAGAACTGGGTATCTAATGTGCGCACAAACACATGCAGCGCTGCAGTTTAGTGGATTTATCAGTAAATCTCAAAATTTTACCAAATATAAAAGAAGTATGCAGGATTTTGAAGGCACACTGCAGTGTAAAAGCATTTGAAAACAACTGCATACACACTTGATTTCTCAAAAGCCCTGATTGGCATTTACATTTGGTATGGCAACACAACTGTAATTGGGTTTTCTTCAAGTCCCCCTGCAAACTTCAGCGCTTAGCTTGGCTGCACACTCGCTTATTATGGTTCCTGAGGGGGATCTCAGTGTTTCAAAACACCGTGTTTCAAACAAAGCAGCAGCATAAAACAAAAGCATCTCCTGCAATGAATGTGCATTTCAGCTCTGATGAACCCTGGAGTGTATTTCCTTCACAAACTGCACACTGTAAGTGGATTAGATGATTCTAATAAGTGCAGAGAGAGCAGGAACACGGTGTAATGAACCTGGTTATGCAGTTAATAGCATGATTGAATGTATCCTGTGAGCTTACATGTGTGTGTATGTGTGTGTGCTTAAGGTTGAAGATGGATAAAAAGGGCAGCCGGCCCGGCTTGAAGCCAGAAAATGGAGTTGACAGTGGCAGTGTTCATTACCTCGCTGATGGAGATGCACACAGCGTGCGAAGTGTCCGCTCAGCTCCTCTTCCACATTCACACAGGTGTCTGTCCAAATTACTGCCATTATACTGAGCAAACCCTGAGTCATCTATCACTTACAATTGTTTCAAATCTCAAATAATAATAATACTTTTGAATAGCAGCTCTTTTCAAAATGCAGTTTGAGTGTGCTTTGTGCAGTAAGAGATTAAAACAAAAAAGAAAGTAAACATTTAATGCAAAACATAAGCCAGTAAAGACTTGCCAGATAACAATATGCAGAATGTGGCCAAGTCAAACATGAAGGTTCATAATCAACCCAAAGGAGCACAAAACTTTCACAGTGTCATATCATGGTACAGTGAAAAGCCATATTAAGTTTTGAACTCACATCAGAAAAATGTTCAGTTCTTTATTTCACAGAATTATGCAGCTGGCAGCTATGGATGACTACAGATTTGTCACGTTTAATTTTGGCTCTGCATGGGTTTTCCATGTGGTGCAGGCAGTTTGCATCAACAGCTATTCAATGTCAGTATCTTTGCTGGGAATGTAAAGAAAGCAAGAAACGTGAAAAGGGAGGCCAAGGGCAATTATTGAACGATCATTCTGTAAACAGAGTTTTAAGAAGTGATGTCACCATTGCTGAATTAGCGTAGGTGCCGCAGGCGGGTGGTTCCTGTCTGGGATCCCTGGGAGCTATGAAAGACTTTGATTAGTGTAATTTCCCATCCAGCAAGCAGAATTTTTTAGGATAGTTAAATATTGTATGTTTGATATTTCTAATGAGAGTGAAATTTGCTCAGTGCTTGTTTTTTTTTTTTTGTTTTTTTTTTGTTCGCTGTTTCAGGGGCAGCACTGTGGCCTTGGAGTCCTCAGGTTTGCCCACAGTGCCCAACAACCTGCGTATCCAAACTCCAGACAGATCCTCCACACCCAGCCACAGCCGGAGGGTCAGGGTCAGCAACTGACACGCATACGAACACACACACGCACTGCAAAAAAATCTACATCTGAACATTTAGACTCATGTTCAGTCTTAAAAATCATGTTTTTCTTAAAGGTGCACTATGTAGCTTTGAGAGAATTGTTCATATTTGCAGTGCCTGCTGCTGTATTGTAATTCTTTGAATTAGTCTAGCTCATTTTATCATAAATTAAAAACATATATATTTTTAAGTACTGTAAATCAGACAGAAACATAGAATGTGCTTATTTGAATAGTAAATAGAGTTTTTCCCTGAGCAGAGATTAATGTAATGCATATTTTCATATAGCATATAATTTTTCCACAACTCTGACAATGTATCTTCTAAAACTACATACTGCACCTTTAAAACAAGTGAAAAAATGGGTTGAACAATGGGTTGAGGTAATCCCATTTGTTTCCAATACAGTGTCACGTATTTTAGAAACTTCTCTGAGAAAGTATAAAGTCTAAATATGTTTAAACAGTGCAGAATAAAGCAGATCAGCTAACTAGGATCAAGAAAATGACACTTCATTCAGGAAAATTCTGGAAACAGTTTGTGTTTATAGTTTTTGGTAACAAGCGGGATTATCTCCCACTGGCAGGTTTTTTCACTTGTATTAAAAAGCAAGATTTTAATACTGAATATGAAATTAAATGTCTTGTGATTGTGATTTGCAGGGCACACACATCATGATAAGATAATTACTTGGATTGAATAGTCATTCTAACACAGTAGGTGTGTGTGTGTTTGTGTATCCACTCAGCCTGACGGAGCAGAAAGTGTTGCCAGTTTTCACTCCAGCGACAGTGTCTCTGAGAAGTCGGGTGTCGGGCATCACAGGACAGAATCTGGCACCCCTACCATTTCCGTGTCCCGGGCCTCGGTCTCATCAGGTATCTCCATGACAACCTAACAGGGCCCTCACACCTAGTGCTTGCTTATGTTTTTTTTTTTTTGGTTTTGACACTGAAGGAGCGAGACATGACTCTCCAGAACGGCAGTTTTTGTTTCACAGTTTCACAGCTCGTGTAAGAACATTTCAGTAATTGAGTCACAGTTTT
>OMLF01008654.1:9421-30506 GCA_900302615.1 Holocentrus rufus | reverse complement strand
CTAAATATATAAACATTTAACGCAAAAACTAGGGCAATATATACATTGTAGGTGATGGAGATTGTTTTGAATGGGCTAGCCTCATGCAAAGAACATCATTTATTTATTTATTTATTCATTCATTCATTCATTCATCACTCCTCTTCTTACTGACATCCTCTCCATACAAACATTAGTTTACTGGATGGATTTGGCCAATCCTGGTCCTCAGCACTCAGAGCCCTACTGGTTTTCAGTTTAGCCATCTAATTAGGGACTGATGTAAACCAGGCGGACCAGGTGAATGTAATTAACTGCAATTAAATACTGTAGCCAATAGATTAGAAAAACAGCCGTTATTAGGATGGAAACCACTGACATTTTTTAAAATCAGTTTTGGCCATTTTTAAAGTCAGCTACTTTTTTTTTTATAATATATCAGTGAGTTATGTCTGTCAAACAGCATTAGGTGGACAGACTAGAACACACAGAAATAGTTAAATCGTTCAATGCAAGGGATGAGCTATTTTTTATTTATCATTTATTTAACTAGGAAGTCCCTTGAGATTGAAATCTCTTTTACAAGGGGGACTTGGCCAAGATAGCACACCATTTAAAGTTTTGTAGAATAAAGCACAATAGGCAGGGATTATAGACAACAAGCACATGTAAAAAATAGAGACAAAATCGAGCTCATATGAAGCAGTTGCAGTCCTCATTTACATGGACGTTTAATGTGGCTTTGAACTTTCCAAGAATGATGAATTAAGTGAGTCAATAAATTGATTAAAGCAGTAATAAATGATTTAAATCCATTTGAGTTGCTGCCACACAACAGACACCATTTATGCTGTGTCAACAAATGTATGCAATGCTGGGGGGAAATGTATCCAGCATGCACTATTGCTCATATTGCTGTCATTTAGAAAAAGAAATAGTCACCTATTTTTGCAGCCCTACAACAACAGGTACAGAACCCAGTAAACTCCAGCATGCTGGTTAGTGTTTGTAACACAGGCACAAGAAATACAAATAGCAGAACATTATATTCGCAAACAGTCAGGGCCTGAGTGACATGTTTGTGTCTATTACAGGTCTGCCTCTGTTGTAGCGGGCTGTGGCCTACAGTTTGAAGTCCTTTGCCCCACTTTTGTCCAAACTGACATACATAATACTATGTATACAGCAGAGAAGGCAGGACACTACTCCCACCTGATTAAAGCAAACCTGAAAAACTGACAGTGGCTTGGAATATTAGATACACCTTTGTCTTTGAAAAGTCATTGAAGACCTTGAGGACAGAAAAAGATTAATTTCTTTTAAACAGAGGCTCTGATAAAAAGTTAACCTTGAACATGTTTGCTGAAAAATATTAGGCGTGAAAATTGTACACTATATCAGTAAACATTGATATAAAGAAAAGTCACAGAATTTAATTTTCAAAATTTAACTTGCTAAACTTGTTTAATTGTATTCCAAATTGAGTCAAAAGTTGTGGTAAATCTTCATCTTTGGCCACTAGGGGCCACTATAACACAAATGAAATGAATGTGTCATTATTGATTGAGGTATTAATTCAGTAGTTTCTTTTTACATTTTCTTCAACACCATGAGGTGTCTCTCCCACCAACATATGTCACAGTTGTGTCAATATACACTGAGACATCAGAAATGCAATCACTTCATTTATCAAACAGTAAATGTACAGAAATTTGTGTAGGTGACAGTCTAGGGACATCAGCGCTATTCATAAGGTGAAGAGCACACTGCAAATCATTTATTTGTATGCTAGTATGAATGTGTTTATAATATATTAACATAGCATAGTGATGATAATTAGTCATATTTTATAGAATGAAACTGTGCTTCATTAGTAATGAGCACCATGCATCTCCTCTTTGACTAAACCCCATGCTAAAAGAGAATCCTGTTGGCCCAGTTAACTACGGCAGGCCAGTCACATACAACCATGACATCCTATGTTTGAGTCTGTTTTGCAGCCTTTGCCCTGTGTATCTCATCCCTCGTCGCATGAATTGCCTAATAAAGCACTTAGGCCAAAAAAAAAAAAAAGAAGAATGTTATGTGAAATCATGCTATGCACAATAAATAAGCCCCAGGTTCTGAGGCTAAAATAAGTAAGGGATCTTGTATACTCTGTAAAGGAAATATCCATAATTTGCAAATAATTTCACAAAGAAATGTTTTTGCAGCAATACACAGCTTTCATTTTTAATAAACTGCGTGTGGGGATTGGTATAACTGTTTAGTTTGATTAGTGATAAATCAGTATAGCCAACATGTATTTGCTTATGTGCCAACTGCCATAAATGCACAAGATGTTCTGGTGGCCCCTGGTGCTGCTGACACAGCAATACACCTTAACACACATGGCACAGGAACCAGGACCTCACATACAATGTAAGAAGAAAGTGCTCTACAAAAATATAACTATTACTTATTATTACAGCAACCATACATACAAGATAATTCTTAGATTATGTAGTGAGTGAGCATTTACAATAGGACATCAAACCCAATTGCCACAAATTTAGACCCTCCTTTAGCATTTTCATCAAAACAATTTCTTTGACACTTACTGGTTGTATTAGCTAACAAAGTATTTTGTTTTGACCAAGGGGAAGGGAAACGATGTGTACTTTAAATTCTCTTATTTGGCCATTGAGCAGCTCCAATGCAGTGAACTGGGAGTTGTGTACTTTGATGAATTGCATACTAAGTTACTGAAGGAAGGGAGCTAACTTTTATTAACAAGATTTTCTTGCTAGTCCATTCACTGGCATCCGGATACCCGGTTCTTTGACAGACAGAAGTGCAGCATGTACCAGACTATGAGAAGCTAGACTGGCGCACCCACAGATATAAAACAACATCTATGGGCACACTCTCCCAAATATTATCTTTAGACAAAGTAGCCCAACTATCTATTCCTGAATCATAGTTTTGCATTTACTTTGTTGCCACAATATCTTGAGGCTGTATGGAACTCTAAACCCTGAGGTCAGATGAATTCATTCATCATACTGTTTATTTAAGATACCTAAGCCCTCTACGATGTTTTGTGTGTACTGTACAGATCGATGTCTAGTAGGTTATGTTTGTGAAAGTTAGCCTAAGTCTGGAATTCCACCATGTCATAGAAGCTGTGTCATAATGGTGAGGAGTTCATACAGCAGTGGATTTCAGAGGCCGACACTATTTGGATTAACAAACTGTGACAAGCGCAAGAAGACAAGGAAGGTAACCTTGATATGCAAGAAGAAGACAAGAAAGACAACCTTGATATAGAAGAGAGAAGAATGGATAAAGACACTGATAAGGCAAGATAAATTAGCACTGAATTAACTGTCATATCTGGCACAAATTATAGGTTGATCACTTTTCGTTTTTGGTTTTGTTGAAATTGGAAATGCACTGTAATCGGTGTGTGGCCTCAGCCTAAACCATGATATTTCCGTGTGGTTTATAGGCAGAAATAATCTTATTAGTTAAACCAAATAAATTTGGCGAGTGTAAGTTATGTATTAAAAACCTATTACCCCAGACTCTGTCCTAAGATAAGACAACTAATATTAAGTTCAGTGCTTGTTGCAAACTAAAAATCCAATCTTTAGTCATATTAACTAGTTAGCTAACGTTAACTCGCTGAAATTATGAAGATTATGAATGTCAACATGGCCACGAGTTAATAATAAAGGCCATTTCCACATACTTTTACTGTAACGTTAGCTGACCATTTCGTTGACAGTTTGTGACAGTAAACTGGACTCCATGAAGGCAAATGTCAAAGAAAAAAAAAAGAAGCAAATAGCACATTGTCAATACATAAGGTCAGCTAGTACTTATTTGCAAAGTGAACAACACGCCTTTATGTACACACCAAACAAAAGCTGGTGCATCTTCACAGTGACTGAGGATGCAAAAGGCCAATAATGTTCTGTATGCCTTCCCAATGGATTCTTAGAGTCATTTCTGTTTCTGTCCTTGATGCTGAATCCCAATAATAACATATTCTTTTTATACAGGTGACTTTCATCAACCGTTTCCAGGTCTCACTGGTCAAATCTGAGGAAGGATGCAATAAACCGCAGGGAGGGAAGCAGCCATCCACCCCTCTGTGTCCACCCGAGATCAGAGCTCCTGTGATACACCAAGTGCCAGTTGAAACCACTTCAGGAATGAACACACCATATTTTCTGCCGCCCTCACTGAAAAATCACGTGGCGCAGAAAAGCAGCCATGGCCCGATCTTCATTATGGTCAGAGGCTTCAGCAGTGATTATACATCCTCCGATTCAGACAGCATCTCATCTTCTGCCTCATGTGAGACTGCTGCCAAGGAAGCCCCTGTCACACAGAAGGACAGGTGCATCAGTGCAGAGACTTTAAGGGAAATCATTGACAAGATGCTGGCCAAACTGGTGGCTCAGGAGTCGCCCTCAACTTCGGTGCCTGCTGTGAGTTTGAATACGCAACTCTTCATTCATGTGGCGGCCCTGCTAGAAAATGCAGCGGGGATTTCTGTGTCTAACACTGGAGAGCACAGCAGCCATTTCAGCAATTCTGGAGCGTTGATGTCCACCATAGAGGCCGCAGCTTGTAAGCTGTCAAAGGATTCAGAAAACGACTCTGTGTTGGATGGTGTCCGTAAAGGCAGTGAGAGGGCAACACAATACATGGGCGAAACACTTGCTATAGAAATCTGCAAGCTAGTGTCTAAGGTAGAGGCACCTCTGGAACCGGTAAAAAAGAAGGAGGAAGAGGTTGAAGCACCTAAAGCAGAGACGCATCTGATTATGGTTAAAGAAAAGAAGAGAAGGAGCAGAAGAGGAGAGGATAAGACAGGAAAAGTCCTGTCAAAATCTGAGATCTTCCCTCGACGAAAGGTGAAACTCACGTGGGCAGGTAGTGAAGAGGAGGATGAGCAGGTGCCTGGAAAAAGCCCCGATACGGACACCACTTCTGTTTTTAGTAGTCCCTCCGACACCTCTGTAGATGAGGAAGAGGAAAAGGTAGAGGCACCTCTGATACTGGTTGAAGAAAAGAGGAGAAGAGGAGGAGACGAGGAACAGTCGGGAGTCGCATCAAAATCTCAGATCTTCCCTCAACAAGAGATAAGAGTTTCACGGCCAGCTAATGAAGAGGAGGAGGAGCAGATGTCTGGCAAAAGCGTGGATATGGACAGCGCTTTTGATTCTGATAGTTTATCCGACATCTCCATAGACGACTCTGAAGTCTCCGTGACCTCAGTGTCCAGTCTTACAACAGTCTCCTCTCTTGGTAAGTCTATGTACTCATACTCATTCTGATTACAACAATTAGTATAATTTGCATTCTCCTCTGGAACATGTGCATCTTACTAGAGGGGTCACAGTGTAGAGCTGTTCCAACACCTGATCTATATCCCACCCCAGCATCAGAAGACCATCAGAGGGCCAGCATGAGCAGCATCAAAAAGAAGGCGACTTGTTCCTTAGAACATACTGCTGTCATCCCGCTTGTCCCTCATGGTCGGGGGAAGATCCCATGCCCAAAATGTCTTGAGTATGAGGCTGGTAAGGTAAGGTGTCAACAACTCCTGGTGTTTCTTTGAAGCTGATAGTTTATTAGATGGGTGGGATTTACCATGTGAAGACACTTCAGATAGTGTAGGGCAAGTGTTGTGTCGATTATTTTAAAAATTTATTCCATTACATCATGATATCATCATATTAAACAGCATGATAAACATTTATGTATGTTTATGTCATTTTTGTTATAACAAAACTACTTTTTTTCCACAGATGAAGAAGAAGAAGAAACCTCTTCTCCAGCGCATGGCTGCTGCTTTCGGCAGGTTCCTCAGAAGAATCAGCTGTCAGGGAAGCCGCTAACTATCAACTATCCTGTCCCTAGAAACATGCTTTAGTGCCAGTTAAGGATTTCAAATTTTGAAAATAAAAAATAATTAATAAAGGTTATTAATGGTTATTAGTGGTTATTAAAAACGGTTGTTTTTACATTACTTAAACTTTCATACATACATTTCAAATCCTCCGTGTCCCTGTCTCAGCCTTCTTAACAAAGCTTGTAAAACACCTTTTCTCCACTTTTTGTCTCTTCTTGTTCCCACTGTCACTGATGATGTAGTTGATTTAAAATAATATTTGAAAACTGTTATATAAAATACTTTCAGTGTTTTAAAAGAGACTTTGTTTCACAGCCTGGTGGTCTATTAGGGTCCTCCTATCATTCCTATCTTCCTATCATGTGACTGTTGTTATACATGGTGCTGTAAATGTCCATCTAATGTTTGTTACCTGGAATGACACACCTGAATTCTACATATATGGACTAAAGTGTCCATGTATGTGTCCATGTATGTCCACATATATAAAGCCATTAAGAACCTTTATAGAACTTTTACATAGCAGTCTTACAATTAGATTTATGGTTTATGGTTTTATTTACTTATTTTTGATTTTTGTCACAGTTTGGTGTTTGGATGCTGAGTTTAGAGGAAAAGTTTCAAAACCTCATGGAAAACACTCCTCACACACACTATAGTAACTCACTGCAGCACTGGGGACATCTAGCCACAACAGTCAAGAAAACATGCATGAATAAATCCAGCCAGGGAAAAACCCAGACTTCCATCCACCATAATACATGCAATCTCCAGAGCTCTGCGCTGCCTGGCCCGGCTTCAGAGGGTAAATGAGTAATGACACTGCCGTAGTTCAAAGCCACTTTGTGTTAATACGTGTCGTAGTTAATCCACAAGCTTCCCTGCATCATTCTCTGGTCACAAACTCGGTCAGCACTGTTGTGCATTCAAGTTTCTAAGCACTAGCTCGCTTGTGTCTTCCTTCAGTACACCTTTTTTGCAGTAGCCATTTTTAGAAAAATAGGTAAACACAGGTGTTTCTAATGACATTAATGAAGGTTCTGCTCCATTTAAGTGTAGCAGAGTCTTTCCAGTGAGCTAGCATGAGCACTAGGACCCTGGCTCCTAGACCTAAATGGAACAGAACCTTAATGTCATTAGTAACACCTGTGTTTACCCTACTATTTATGTCCCAAAAAATGCTGCTGTGCAGGTCTATCAGCTGTAGTCTAGTATTTGTGTCTTTGGAGAACAAACGTGGCAAAAGGGAGAACTCTGGGTTATATTTGTATTCTCCTCCAGTGTGTGGGTGTGTCTCCAGTTTGACCACATGGCCTGCCTTCTCCCGTTGGTGGATCTCAGCTGTGTGGGCTGCTGCTTTGTCTGGGTCCTTGGCCAGCCTCCTTTCTGTAGCTGAGACACACACCCTCTTTCAGGGGCAGAGTTGCATGTCTGTGTGCGTGAGAGAGAGAGCTCTGTTGATCTTCAACACTTTCTGTAGCACAGACACAGAGGAGACAGTGATGATGATGATGGGCAGATGCTGGGCTGCAGGGTGGAGACAGAGGGTGTGTTTGGGTCTCCAGGACTTTCTCTATTCCGCAGTAACACTTTGTTGAACTTTAGCAGCACCATGCACCCCACATCAACACATAAGGCCTGCCATTCCTCTATCTTCACTTGTCTCTCCCTGATGTCATGTGGCTCAATCCAGTGTCTTTTATTCCATGTTTTGCACAGCACCTTAAAGTTACATTCAGCCTGTCTGTGACTCCTCCTACAATGCCAGCACCACTAATTATCCCTGACCCAGAAACAGACAGACAGAACGGGCGAAAACATGACCATCATACAGCAAGATTCTTGGTGGAAGTACAAGTACAACACAAAGTGCAATATAAATCTAAATAGCAACAAATTGCAGTCTTTTTATAGGTGGGTGACATTACACATAATATACAGAAAAATAAAATTACAAGGGGAAAAACATGACATGAAGTGACCTAATCAATTAAGGGGAAAAGTAAAATACACTATCCACTTGCTCAACTTGCTCTCACACCCACACACATTTCTACCTTAAACTGATTTCTTTTCCCTGTAAATGTCCTCTGGAGTAAACTATCTGTATGTTTCTTGGTTATGTCTAAAGAATAACTGTCTAAATCCAGAAATCCAAGATCCAGACCACAACCTAAGTCTAAGCCGATCTGTCCACCGCATTTCATAGAAATCTGTAATCCATTTTTGAGATATCCGGCTAACAAAATGCACACAGTGATGAAAGGGCAACCTCTTTGGTGGAGGTTAAAAACAAACAAAATTTCTTCATTCAGTGCAAATTAATTTAAATGATTTCAGTTTCATCAAATTGTTAGTACAGGCATTTCACAAAACCCCAATATAGTGTAGATATAATTGACAATTTATATAATCATCTAAAAATGTTGGATATATTTGCTTTTGTTTTACCCCAATGTCAAATGCAATGCAAATGCCTCAGTTTCTTTTCTGATACAGAAATGCATATATTTACATATTATATTAGTTGTGACTAAAAAGTACTAATTCTTCAGTCTCTGCTTAAAACCTCCTCCTATTGTTCAAAGCCACAAGTTAGGACTGTTCCCTGCCCACATATTTGAAAATATTGTGCTTTGACCCTGAAAGTAACCTGAATATGAAGTAAGCAGTGGGTAGCTGCCTCTGTAGTTCACCTTAGAGCTGTGAAAGGTCTTCTGACCAGACACTGCTGATCAGCCAATCAGGATCCAAGCCTGAGGGAGAAATAAAGATCTGCTTGTTCGGCTTGTCTGAAAAATTTCCAGTGGTTTGCGAGGGGACAGAGAGGGGGCGTTAGCCAGCTATCACAACTAATGATTGTTTAGGAAGTCAACAGGGACACCACCACAATACAGACAGGAAAAGAATGAGAACATTGATGTTTGCCCAGAAAAGGGACAGAGGCTGCCAAAACTGCATGGTTTAGTCATTTTTCTGTGGGAAGAAAGAAGCCCATGTCCTTTTGATTCATGCATAATTAAAACACAGAAATAGTGTTTAACAATGTTTAAAAATTTATTGCTTAAGACAAAAGGAGGCTTTAGATAAAAGTATCATGGAAATTACAAAAATAATAAAGTATTTCTTGTCATACATCATCCCAACATCTGTACAGTGTGGCCTATAAATTGGAATCCAAATTAAATTTACAGCAGTCTCCTTCCCAATTCAATCCATGAACTTCTGCCAGTCTGTTATCAGCGGTCGTTTTATTCTTGCCCTCTGCATGGAGCAAACTGTAAAACAAAAATCATGTCCATTCAATCCATTTTAACAGAACTCCTCACCACATCACCCCCCTCCCCAACCCGATGTGCTTCCTCATTTCAGGTCGATGAAGCGGATGTCCATAATGAGCAGTGTGTGTCTGGGCAGCGGTCTGGGTGCCGGCGACAGCACAGTCATCACCTGCGCTTGTGTGTCCACAGCGGTCACCACGATGAAGCCACACACCGGGCTCTCCACCACGCCCCTCCTGTTCCCCTCCTCGCCTTCCTCGGCGCAGCTCACGCTCAGCACATGGTGGGTGAGGTCCCGCCCCGGTGTGACGGGCACCAGCTTGAGCTGTGTGTCGTCCTGAGACATGCCCAGTGGCAGGCACGAGTCCGGGATGGACGGCGCCCCGATCTTGTAGATGCGGACGTCCGAGAAGCGCACGTCGAAGGCGTGGGGGTAGAAGGTCACTCCGCGGAAGCCATAGAAATACTCGCGGATCTTCTCGTCCCTGGCCTCCCGCCGGCACTCCTTGGAGCGCTCCACCACCCCGCCAGACTTGGGTAAGAGGACGACACGCACAAAGTGGGGGAGGTCTCGTTTGAGTTCGTTGTAGAGCCTCTCCTGGTCCAGCACCAGCACCACGTCCACCTCGAAGGCGGAGGCGCAGTGGACCAGCGCCTGATATCCGGAGCCCTTCACCCAGCCGCAGGTGTTGATGATGCAGCCTCCCACGCTGGCCTTCCTGTTCACCTCACAGCGCTGGGAAAACACCTCGGCCAGACACGACGTCAGCTACACACAGCAGAGGGAGGACGGAGACAGAGAGAGGTGGAGGATAGATGGGAAACAGAAAATGAGACAAAAAGAAATGATCTCAGAGAGCAAATCTCTGTACCAAAAGTCAATATTATACCAACAGAAAAGATCAATAAAAGATAAGGCTGCCAAGTGCTGCTTTCATCTGACAGTGGGCTTTAAGGCTCACACTGTGCAGGTTATATGCTCTGTATAATCTCTGGGATCTTTCTTCTCACCTTGTTGTACAGTTTGATGTTGGTCCCTGGGGTGGTGGAGCCAAAGTGGTAGACCAGAGGAGCCTGGACGGAGAAACCCTCCTCCACGTCTGCTGGACGCTCAATGCAGAGCGCCGACACCGTCCCTGGCACCGACACCTGGAAGAGAGCGATGTTTTTCCTCACTTTCCATCGATAATATTCTGACGGATCACAGGAGGCCAGCGGCACCTTTATGACTATGACTATGGTTACACCGTCTTACCCCGCTCTGTCCGACGTCCAGTTCCACCAGCGTGGGCCTCCTGCCCAGCCTCACAGCGTAGCTCAGGAGCAGCCGGCACACTGTTGACTTCCCCACATCTGTAGGCCCCACTACCATTACCTGAGGGGGAAAAAGTTATCCAGAGTCACTGAATAAACCCATATCGCTAAAGCACTCACATATGTCACTGTCAAACACAAACACACTTACCCTTGGCCCTCTCTCATTGTCTCTCTCTGCTTGTCTTCTCATCTGTTCCAGGGCAGCGTGTGTGTTCAGGTAGAGCAGCATGGGAGTGTCCTTGGACACATATGCCACCTGTGGCGGTGAGAGAAAGACACGAGGTTATTTGAGCCTCCACACTGGGTTAGATATGAAATCATATCCCAGGAGAAATGGTGAGGCTATCAAAAGAACCCACATGAACACAGAAATATACTTTGTACACAAACTCCTGCAACTGCTCACCTCTGTTTTCCCATAAAGAGACACACTGCAGCCCTGCCACGTGAAGACCGCTATTTTGGAGCCGGGTCCGAAAGTGTACTTCTTGTTCCGGTTGAGTTCAGAGCCAAACACCTCGGCCATCCCTGTGAGGAGCTCCAGCTGGACTCGTTCACCTGCCTCCACCTCGAAGCGAAGCTCTGTCTCCTTCTCCAGGTCAAACCTGGTGCCCCCTGCCCCAGGCGCTGGAGCATCCTCACCCGTCTTTTCTGCGCTCTCTGTTGCCATGGCTGGAACATAAAACTCAGAGTTACAACTAGCTAGCGGTAAAACCAAAGTACTGTATATCCATGTACTACAACACAACACTTCAATGTTATAAAAATATTTGTCAAATTATTACATTACATACTTTTAAAACTGCTAAATACTCTGATGAAATGTTTGAGTATTAACCTTTACTGTTTCCAATAAAAGAAATCCCAAGAGATTTTCACAAAACAAAATCACAATGTGTAGATTAATCCCAAAACTATTGCGCGGAAGCTCGCATATTCATACATATACAGCCTGTATGTACTGTTATATTTAAAGGGCTAAAGGGTTAGTAAAAATGCGTTTGGCCAACAAAACAGGTTACATCTAACCAACTGCTTGATTGTTTCTTCCAAAAGGCTCAGTGAAATTCATGGTAAATCATCACCATAACTGAACATTAGTACGTTACACTTTCCATTTATAATGTTCACTGTTGTAAAACCAGACATTTTTTCTATCACTAAAATTGTGGAGGCGTGTAGACTGGAATTACATATTACATATGTAATTTCATTCTTTTTTGAGCGATATAACGTTAGTCATAAGTTGTGAATGTTTCACCCTTTTGAAACAACAGGTGTCCAGCATCTAGTTCATAAAGAGGCTCGACATAATGCGATAGCAAATTTAGGACATCGTGAATTGATTTATCATGTTTGCTTATAGCGAATACACATGCAGTGAGAAATTACTCCAATCAGATGGTTGTGAGCAGACAGATCATACTGTTAGCTAGCATGCTAGCTGGTAAGTTAATTTAGCCACAATGCAGCTAGTGTTCACTTTAAAGATAAGTCGTTGCTACTGAAACACCATGCAATGACAAACTAGAGCGTCCAACCACTAACTTCATTATTTGTTAAGTACTTACGGAGTAATTGAGAGGTGTTTAGCTTGAAACGGCAACTGAAAATGTCCAACTCTTTGAGAGACACTATTGATGAGTGTGCTAACAGTTAGCTGGTCGCGTAAAGATGAAGTCACGTCCTGCCCACTCAACTTGCATGTGCGTTTTCAGCATAAAGAAAGGCAACAATCAAACCGTCTATTTTTTAATAATAGATACCGTAATCATTCAATGACGCCCTTCAGCCAATACGCATGGTACACGTTTATAGTTCAAATTGTGATTTTTCGGTTTGTTCGTGATGCGTTCAGATGTCACAGCCAATTGGAATAGTGCGGGACTTCTACGCTTTATAAAATAATAAATGGTAAATATGATAAACATAGAAATGGAATAAATTAAATTATATTTCTATAATGGTGAGAAATTACATATGATGCAACATCTACGACCTCCCTCCATTACAACACAGTAAAATTATTTTTTGAACCATATGAAGTCTCTATTCCCTCTCCTTCCAATTCTCAGAGGACTGCTTTGCTATATATAAACCAACAAACTGGCAAAATTATTTAGAAAAAAAATGCCTTTATTTACTGCTAACATAAAAGAGTACAAAAACAGATGGGAGAAGGAAAAAAACACAGGCACACAAAAAGTAAAGACAGCATGATGGGAATGTTGTGACGGCTCAGAGATGCACCACTAGATGTCACCATGCATCCAGATCATGTGAGCTTGGAGGCTGGGTCATCAGAGGAGAGACTGGGAACATCCCGTTGGTCAGTCCTCGTCATTCTGCTTCCATGAGTCACACAGGATGCTGGACTGCAGGAAGAGGAAATAGATAAAAATAATGCTCAAATAGATAGATTCCTAATAAAGCAGTATTTGCGGAGTGCACAGCTAGTGAGAAAATGGCTGATGGTCTCAGCCATCAGTAGTCTCACCAGTTCTGTGGGGTCAAAAAAGAGGCATAGCAGTTACCGCTCTTTGACCCCAGCCTTACTGCAGTTTAGGACACGTGAAATAAAGTTCTATCAATAGGCTGTTGAGTTGAAAAACTACAATAAAACGTGCTTGTATTTTCAGGCTTGGCGATACTGTCTTACAGAGATGTACAAACCACTTCAATTTAGACTACTACACACCATAAGGCATTTTCCTGCAAGCAGCAACTGTTGGCTACAGGAGGTTGCCTGAATGCAGGTCACCTTGGAGAGCAGAAGATTTAAAGGAAATTGGAGTTAACTTCATGACACATGGCTCTGTGCTAAAATAACTAAATGCATAGCATTATACAAGAGGTACAGTGAATTCCTGCCAAATGCTCAACCAGAAGCTACTGCTTACAGAGGGTTTAAGAAGATGCCTGTGAAAACATCGAAGCAGCAGTGAGGAAACGTGCCTTGAGAGAAAATATTAACAATAACTTAACTTACTGGGATTGCTGTCCCTTTTTTAAAATAGGACCCATGATGATTAACTTAAGAAGACATCTGTATAAGTCACCTTGATTACGATAAACCTGCAAATTGGCACCTCAAATTTGTAAAATTTGTCTCAAAATTTGAGGCTCATTAGCTTTTTTAACAACTTAAAATATTTTTTTCACAGTCATCAAGCAGTCAATGACTGACTACTCTTTAGTAGGCGTAAAGGATAATGTACCAAACTTCTGAGTTTCTTGAGTCATTCCACCTGTACACTCTCTGCTCATAACAACTGAATGGGCGATCCATTAAATATTATCCAATGTTGTGTTTTTCTAATCATATTTAATTCCATCAACCAGCTATGAAAATGGCAAACCTTCACTGAGTTGTCTACTCGACCTTCAGAGCCGCCTCTAGAGCAGCAACGACAACGTCAGCTTCAGGGAACTTCAGCTTGCGAGGCGGACCTTTCTTTATTCCAGACCACAGCATTGTTTCTGTGAGAAATAGGATTAGAGTGAAAAGTGTCACTTTAAGGAACTGGATAGCAAATACACATCGCCAAATTCATGGAAATACCCTACTATTTCAAAATCAGACTTTCTGGGTAAAAGATTACAACCCTATAGGACAGAAGAGGAAGTGCTGACAGACACTTTATATAGCAAATTGTGAAGCAACCCCATCTTCCTATTTCACTGTAAGACCATATTGACTCCTCTTATGGGACATAATGGACATAATGAGAAAACTAGCCCTTATTGTTTGGTCAGGCCGTTTTAGCAGAGTTTAATTTAAGGGGTTCTAATCTAAGCTATTACACTTTGAGATGCTTTGCAATTATTTGAAAGACGGTTGTGGTGTGTTTTGCTGGATAATTGGGATAAATCATGCTTGTAAGTTGTCAAGTCCTTAATCGCAACATTTAAAACAAGCCTTTGTTTGTTTTACCTTTCTTACATAAATGCTACACGTCTTCATGGGCAAGCAATGAATGGAGATATAGGTGGTGACAAAGTCTGATATTAAAATGCAGAAATTATATGGGAATTAATGCCATTTAATAGGAGCTACAAGCTGCTGGAAGTCAAAATTTGCTGTAATCTATTCAACACTGAGTCATTGGGAAGCCGTTCACATACAACAGCCTTGACATCATCATCTGGGAAGGGGTGCCCTTCCCCTCGGGACACTGAATTGTTTGAAGCTCCCCTCCTCCTCACCTTTCTCTCCGTCCATCAGAGTGATCTCAAAGCTGTTCCTGCGGGGTTTCTCAGGGTTGAGGACCACAGTCAGGTCAGGGTGGGCAGCCAGGAGGGCGGTTTTCACCCCCTCAGCATTACGCCCGTACACTCGTCAGCTCTTGCTGCAAGGAATGACAACAGATCACTCAGCCATATATTTCTGTGATCCAAGTTACTCTGTTTAGAATGACTTTTAAGTAACAAGCCTGTCTGGGTTTTATGGATAATTCCTAACCAATAAAGTTAGGATATTTGACCTGCTTTACAAGTTTGAGGTCTTAAAAGAGTAGATCTAACAGGAAATGCAATGATTCATGTGCAAAAAGATCACAGCATTGATGTGCATTGAGGCCTCGGTAATTGGTTTACTTCTGATGTGTCTAATGTTTGCCAGACTATTTTCTTTTATTCACAACTGTGTATTTGTGTAGACTGTAGCTATGACAGGAAATAAACAGCTCCGTAACACTCACCAGTGTTCAATAACCACCCTTTGACCTTCCTGGCCATTCTCCTCTCCTTCTTTTTCTTTCTTCTCCTCCACCACCACTTTCTCCTCTGCTGCCTCTTCCGCTTTGCGCTTCGCCCCACGACGACCTGAACACAAACATCATTGGATTGGACGTGTCGCATTTAGTCCAATCATTTAGCTCAAGTTAGCTACGTCTTCCGTATAATTAGCTAGGACAAAGAAAGATGTTTGACTACACAGTGGCTTGAAGTCCAGATTGGTTGTGACACGTTAGTTAATGTTATTCAAACTCTTTCCTGTGAGTCAAATTATAAACGTACGTTTTTATCATGAAATCACGCCGCTGAGATTTAAGCTTCACTTAGCCTTCAAGCTAAGCTAACACAAGCGTTAACTTTAAGTCAACGTTACTCTTACACGAGAAGTAGTGTAATAGGCTTTGCTTGCACGCTTGGCACTGACTCTGCACCCAATAACAGCAACCAAAACATTAGACTATAATCTACAGCTAGCAGAATAGCGACATATCAGTTGCGAACAACATACATTATGTCTCCCTGATACAGTACACGATATGCATTATGTCTCCCTGATACAATAATCGATGTATTAGCTCACATTGGTGTTGCACAACAAACGTGTACCTGTTTTGGACGCCATAGCTGTTGCAAAACTTGGCTGCAAGTCTTTCCCGCGAATGTGGACTCAAGAATGTACCAATATTTGGGTAAAGGGGGTTTTCAATTTTGTGGACGAAACCATTCAGTTAATTCGGCGACCTCTGTTGCTTCCATAGACTGTGTGGTTGTTTCACAAAGTTTTTGGATGGTCCCAGTTGTGTCAATCAATGAGCACACCAGCACGTGTTCCTTTGTATTGTGTGCAAATAATTAATTGATTAAGAGAGTCAGAAAATCGGCAAGCCAGGTTGTTGGCAAAAGTAACACGTGGTAAGCAGGTATGTTGCTTCTAAAAGAGGAAGTTCATGCTGTATGCTCCATATGCTATAGTCTGCTTCAGATTTAAATGGTTGATAGGTGGGTATACTCTTTAAGTACAGAAAAAGAGGTGAGTACACTGTATATTTGCATATCCCTTCCTCTACACCACCAATGACAAGTGGCATAGTAGTACAAAAGAAATCTTGTCCCAATTTTTCACTTTAATCAATAAACAATATGCCTGTGTTTGTCTTTCCCGGTGATGCCACAAGAAAGATTAGTAGGCCTAGTAATACCAATGACATGAGACAGAGGCCTCCCATTTTCTCAACCATGATTTGTCTTCCTTTTCTAGTTAATTATAGGTATCACAATACATTTTATAATGGTATATAGTTTAAGCATATAGCAGTTTTAGTAGTTGTGATAGTTCTGAAATAATTTGTCTAGAGAGACAGATGCCATGTTGTGACCTCTGACAGAACCATGGGAGCCGGGCTTTCCACCACTGTCTCAGATCTGCGTCATCACACACACTTTGGGATCACACTCCCTTCTGCCAGTTTTAAATGAGGATCTGCGCAAAGTCCTCTGTAAGCGGATGGACAGACGAATGCACCCCCCAGGGGTTGCCTTGCTTTGTGGCTTGTATAACCTCTTAACTCTAGACTTGTGTGCCAGCGCTGAAAGAACACATCCAAAACAACCAAGAAGGTGACAGAACACCCTGCTGTGCAGCAGTCGGATGTGTGTGAGCAGTCTTTCTCCAAATTTAAGAGTAAATATGCTGTCACCGGAATAGCAGCACCAAATCCTTGTGTCATTTGCAGTACACGTGGCTTTGAAAACTAAAACAAATCGCCTCAAGACGTCACTCAGTTCCGTCTGTGCCAACAAATGAGGGCTATACCTCCCAGAGCGAGGCGGTGTGACTGACTCATCCTTTCATTTAGTCACTGTTCTTTTGTTCTCTGATGCTCGCTACAGACTCAAGGCCCACATCGCATCTTGGCTACGCAGTCACTTCTACTCTCCCCGTTTGGGCCATATGATCTGTTCAACGTGTCTCTCTCTCTCTCTTACAATGCACATGCACAAAGACGCACAGGCCTACACTCAGTTATCTTCTCTGTTTCTTCGGATCCCAATCTGTCTTTGCAGTCTGTTGCCATGTAAATTTAGCTGTGTGAGTAAAGCTGTGGAGGAGCGGACAGGCCGTCAGACAGATGTGCCCTGCCTTCACCCCACTCTCTCCTTCTATTTTGAAAAGTGACTCAGGACCGGATCCTCGGAGCTCCCTACCACCTCCACGCCTCGCTGCGTACGGCCCTGCGATCGATCACACACTTTCATGTGAATGCACATGCCCACAAACACTCACACACACACACAGACACACACACACACACACAACCATATGCACGCACAAGGCAAGCAGACATGAGAGGAGTAAAAACATGTACAAACTTCATTCATAAATTCTGGACTCTGAAACTTTGTTTTGAAGACTGATATACACACACACACACACACACACACACACACACACACACACACACACACACACACACACACACACACACACACACACACACACACACGAGGGAAGAGGAAATGAGGAAAGATGCAATTTGCTTTTCTTTTTCTTTATTCCAGTGTTTCCAGCAATAAGTGTGTGTGTTTGTGACTCACGCCAGGCTGATGAAGGCCGCGTTGCCGCCGTAGAGGAAGGAATCAAATGTAGTGATCATTTTATAGCTATTAGTTTCATTGACCACCATATATTCTGCATAGTTTGTCAATTGCTCAGCACTGCCCCCAATGTCCAAAAGACTGTAGTGCACTTTTGTTTTTTATCTGTCTCGCAGCACTCAATGGTTTGGCTTTCTCTCAGTCTATAGGCGTTGTGAAAACCTTGTTGCTTCAGTTTTGTTAATACTCATATTTTCACTTTAATTGAAGGAACTCACTGATCCTCTATGGGTTTAGAAAGTTCTCCAACTCTCTAGACACACATCAAAACCAATTAGAAATTGGCATCAAGCAAAAAACCAAGCTGTTTTTCTTAATTCTTTAAAAGCTGGTATTATGGAGACGGCAGCATTACAATCTGCATTTGCCTTTCTGTTTGTATGTACGCTTTGGTGCAACTGAAGCTTGTGACGAATCCTGAAATACATGAAAAGTCTTTGTCTTTTCTCTTACTGCTTTCAGATGTAAAATATTCAGTATTATTATTTCTTCATCAAAAGAGACTGTTGTTGTTGTTACATGGAAAGACCTCCTTGGCTCTTGGCTGCACTTAATACAAACGATTGAGAAACTCAGAGGTCATCACCCCCATGATTCATAACAACAACAAAGTCTCACTGTTTGTGTGGGAGCGTTGCCTCTGTTCCCAGTGAGGTCGGGTTGTTCAGATCGTCTGAGGAGCTCCTCTGTCTTTCTCCTCTTGTCTTTGGTGACTTATTAGGAACGGAAGTGCTCTGCTCCAGAGGCTCATGTTTCTCTGTGCTGCACAATGAGAGCTGGTCAGTGCAGCAGTGCTGAAAATGATATTTATCAATTATGGATGTAGTACGTCAGCTGTCACGTTAACTAGTCATGAATGGTTACTGGTCAGGTGCCAATTCTGTTCTGTTCTGTTCTGACCTGTCAGGGTAACAGAAGTCTTGTTTGATGTGCTCTTCTCTTCCCATTTCTTTTCTTTTCTTTTCTTTTCAGTTTTTTGCTTGTCCGCATTGTTCTTTCTTGTTTTATTCTCCATTCCTTCATCCATTTTCATACCTGCTTATTTCTAGTTAGGGTCAGGAGGGCTGGAGCCTATCCCAGCATGCATTGAAATGAAGGCAGGGGCACACGGGACTAGGTTGTCAGTCTGTCACAGGGCTAACACACAGACACTTAGACATATTCACACCTATGGACAATTTAAAGTCACCAGTTCACCTGTGAAACCCATGCAAAAATGGATCAACATGCAAACTCCACACAGAAAGGACCAGGGCTGAGACTCAAACCCAGGACCTTCTTGCTGTGAGGTGACATTGCTAACCACTGAGCCGCCTATCTATCCTGCTCTGTTCTATTCTCTTCCTCCCATCCCATCCCCCTTAAACGCCCTCTCAGCCCCTCTTCCTCTCGTCCCCGCGCCCTCTGACGTCAGGGTCTGCAAACAAGACACGCACGTGAGGACAAACGTCAGCGAACACGCCAATGGCACGCAAACGACGACGCCAGCTCACGCAAGCCAATGCACAGCCTTGGACAAGACAAGCACAGCCATCTGGGGGAGACTGGGAGAGGAAGTGCTGGTGTGATAGGGGTTCAGACAAAAGCAGAGTGACAGCGTTATGAAAGACAGGCAAGCAGACAAAAGAGCGGAGAAAAGGCAGAGACAACAACAGCAGCACGGAGTCTTGTTGGGGGAGAACGAGTAGGCACAATGCTGCGCGATAAGCGTACATCAGAGGCTTCAGAAAAATTCTCTTTGCTAATGGTTTGTGCTTTGACTAAGAGGCCCCATGGCAACACAGGCAGCTGCTGTTAGTCACAGAGAAAAAAATGTCTGCAGTTCCGATAGGAAATAACTTTCTTTTATGGAAAGGGTAATCACTATACGGTCACAATTTAAATCTCTTATTTGTGTGACTGGAGGCAATTATTCCGACAGAAAACAGTGCATGAAGCATTCAGCTTATTACAGCTGAGAGATCATTGTTAGGTCATATGGCTCCAGATTTTCCCAGAACTTAAGAGCCAAACGAGCCACGCCACTGGAGCCCAGATTCATTAAAACAGCACAGCAGACATTTGGCTGTTGAATAGATGTTTCCACCGGGAGAACGCAGAACTCCAAGCTGTTTACCACAATTACTGCTACTAACAACCATGACTGCTGTTACTATCACAAATATCATTATTACACCTGCTGGAAGGGCTAGCACTGCTGTTATTACCACTATTACACTGTGTAAACAACTATATTACAACTGCTGTTACTACCACTACTGTTATTAGCACAGCATCTGTTGTTACACTGTTATAACTATTTCAGCCACTGTCGCTCCAGTTATTTCCACCGTTGCTGCTGTGCGCTGTGTTCCAGGTTCTGTGGGGGGGAAGCTGCAGGAGGTCTTTGGCCTCCTTAGCCGTTGGGGGACTTCCTGAGGGCCTGTTGATTTTGGACCACATTAAATGGACCCATCACCCCAGAATACCTTTAGTTATGGCACTTGGGGCCCAAACTATTCTGGGGACTTCCCAGAAAAACCATCCCCACAGTGATATTTTTTTCTCTTACCACTTACCATTTTGCTACAGTACTGTTATGGCACTTGGTATGGTATTTTTCTTGGTATTCAATTAACTCAGCACCCCAGAAACCCCTCATTGGACTTGATTCCACAACTTTAGCCACTATGATTCTTTAGTTATGGGACTGACAGTTTGGCTCGCTGGTGGTGTTAAAGGGAAGGTCGAGTTACCAAAATTGACAGGCTTCATCCTCTAGGCAACATGTCACCAAATTTCATGGCAATCCACCAAATAGATTTTGAGATATGTTGCTCAGGACCTAACAACAAAGTAGAGCTTCAATACAGGGAAGCTGGCCAGTTATGACAGAAATGCAAACAGGAGGGATTATTGGACAAAAAGTATGTATCACTGCAGTCAGGTTAAAACCTTTCCCACATTTTCTTAGAAATTGGCAACAAAATGATTTTCCTATAGACTTTCTTGTGCATTTTTGAAACAACTGAAAGTGTTTTGCATCATATTGTTACAGAACTTGTTTTTTCAAATTCATGAAAAAAACAAACAAACAAACAAACAACATGCAATTCAATGAAAGTTAATGAGAAATACAAAACTGAGCAGACAACTATACACTGCACACACTGGGTCACTCCACATCTGTTGCTCTCAGTGTAATACATGACAATATTAATGATTAATT